>JALXJV020000005.1:33719244-33754952 GCA_024633595.2 Lepomis macrochirus
GAAAAGAACAAAATCAACAAACGTTTACCAAACTGTTCTAAACTTACTGTCAAACAAAATACATAGTGACAGCCACCTATAAATAGTGTTTCATTAAACAAGCCCCAAATCTAGGTGTGTTGCCAGAATAAAGTATGTGTTGAAACCGCAGCCTTTCAGCCTAAACCTGTAGCCCAGCTCCCAGAAATCACTAAACCAGTGCCTCAGAGTGTGTTAACATACTAAACACACACAACCAAGCTAGCCTTAAGACTAATTATAGCAAACAAGTTAACAGAATACAGAGAAGCCCAGAGGCAGACTGCTCAGGTTAAAAATAGCAGCTCGGGTATTTCGGGAGACTACTCTTATTAGCTTGGCAAATCAGTCGGACAAGACGCTGACAGCTGAACCCATGATGTACAGGATTCTTGTCTTGTAATGCAGCAAAATGCACAGCAGATGACACACTAGATGTAATGAAATTAAATATGCAAATGCAGTGAAGTTAAAGTAGATTACTGGCCCCAAAGAAGTATGTAACATTAGACAGCATCAGACAGCTAAAGGAACAAACAAGACAGTTTAATATTTTATGCTGTCCTCTCTTACGGTTCTTAAACCCAGCAGCTGGTTTCCAGTTGAATTCTTCTCTGATATTTATATCCCCATGAATTTATATTCATGGGGGTGCAGTCAGGATAACTCTGTGTGCTCTCACCATCTGCATTAAAGAACTGTATTTTTAATTCTTGCACTAAAAGTATCTGGTTTCCAGATCTCCATATCCACTGCTGCTGAAAAATGTCTGTTACTGTGAAGGATCACACAACATTTCAAAGTCATTTTTAGTACTGTGCTCACTGTGTTCCGATATCAACACCCAGAGAGGAGAGGTAAGGTTTCCTGAAAAGGGTGTTTCAGACCAGCCTTTAAAAGACATGATCAGAATGTGTAGATACAGATACTTGAAACAGGAGAACCTTGAGAACACGTTTGGGTCAAACTACAAAGGAGAACGATGGAGAGCATGTCAGCTGGGAAGCTTGTGATGCAGGTTTAATCATGACACAAAAATCTGGACACATCAAACCAGCTTTAAATGTGGTTCTGTGTGGGAGGAGAGGAGCAGGGAAGACTTCAGCAGCCAAGGTCATTTTAGGTCAGACAGAGTTTCATTCAGTCTCCAACTCATCAGAGTGTGTTAAACATCAGGGAGAGGTGTGTGGACGTTGGGTTTCCCTGGTGGAGCTGCCTGCATTTACATTCTACATTTATTCATTTAGCTGGCGTTTTTTAACCAAAGCGACTTACAATTGCTATTCAATTGCTATTGCTATGTCAGAGGTCACACCCCTCTGGAGCAACTAGCAAACAACTAGCAAGTTAAGTGTCTTGCTCAGGGACACAATGGTGGATGGGTCACAGTGCGGGATTAAACCTGGGTCTCTCACACCAAAGGCAAAGTCTTAACCATTGAGCCACCCCTGTCTTGTATGGAAAACCTCAGTGATGGAGGAATCTGAGGTATCTGAGAGATGCAGAAGGCTGTAGATCATTACACAAGACTTAAAGCTGAACTGCAGGATGTTAAAAAGAAAAGTGAGAAAGGAAAAGATGATGAGGATCAGAGCAGAGAGTGTGTCAGGATGGTGCTGGTTGGGAAGACTGGCAGTGGGAAGAGTGCAACAGGAAACACCATTTTAGGCAAAGAACATTTTAAATCCCTCCAGAAGACTGTTCCCAAGTCCTGTGAGAAAGCATCAGGAGAGACTGATGGATCGGCAGCTGTGATCGACACCCCGTAATGATTAAAACAACTTTGTCTGACTATGAAATTAAACAAGAGTCCTATAAATACTTCAGCCTGTTGTCTCCTGGACATCATGAGTTGCTGCTGATGCTGCAGATTGTCTGGATAGTTCATCATCGTTATAGTCACCAGAGGAGATGAACTGGGGTGTGTTTCCGTAGCATTGAACTATCTTGGTACGATGCATCATTAAACTAACCAACATCAGAAGTACGATCGTTTCCCAAAACCTTGTTGGTACCTGCGGTTTGAACTAAGTTATTTTGAACCCACGTAGTTCGAACTACGTGTTTCCAGAGGTGTTTGTCTGTTTTTCACAGCAGGAAACTCACAAAAGTTGTCATATTCTGCCTAAATATGTCACATGTGACCAATATTAAGTGACATTATTATGCTAATTTATTATTTAGGCTTTTCACATTATAGCCGTAGCCCATACCAGCAATAACAAGAAAATCAAAAACTGTATTAATGAAATCAACAATATAAATAATATATTACCTAATCATTTTATTTAGCCTAAATATAGGCTCTAACTTTTTTATAGCAATAGCAACATTTTAAAAGAAAAAATTAAGAACTATTAGCGATTACAAGACATTTAGTAAAATAGATTTAATCTGCAAGTATCTTCATTTCAACACTTTAACACTTCTATGAATCCATTGGTCATAAAGAATTTCAAAGTCTTGAGAAAGAAACCTCACAGGGATTTATTCATTACAGCACTTTCATGAATTTTATGCGTTTTATATATGTTTGTAATGAAGAGTAGAGAACACCCATCACCTAATATTAAAAGTCTTGTCTTTACATTCTCCATTTTGTCCTTTAACCTTTGCACTGGGTGTTAGTGTCTGACAACATTATCATGTCTCTACAAAGACCATCCTTTTTGTTAGCTAATGTTGGAGAAACTAGCAAGAGACAGCAAGATTTTGAAAGTATCCTGCAAAAAGAAATCTCATCCCCTCATTCAGGCCTCTCTCCAAAGCCACTCCCCCAAAACACATGTTCATGGGCAGGTAGACCAGCCAATCATTTCATTTGGGCCAAAAAGAAGTATTTGTTACAGTCCTGCGACAGCCAGAGGATTTTACATTTACATTACATTTATTCATTTAGCTGACACTTTCATCCAAAGCATCCAGACTGAGGTCGCATTTAAAAGATCCAATCTGTATCGGTTTGGACCACATACCCAAGTGGCCTGGGTCGCATTTGAAAAGATCGATCAGTCTGGACGCTCAGGTCGCATTTGATGCGACTTTGACGTCACTGTAGAGCAGCTGTTCTGCTGTAGACGGAGCCGCCATGAGCGAAAAAGCTCCAAAAAGCCATAATTAAACATGTGGCTCTCTTCCTTCTCTGCCTCACTATCAACTGCTCACAAATTCCCTTTCTTATACCTGAAATCCACCGGACCGCTGAGCTCTCTTCCATGCTATTTGTCCGGCGGACACGGGGAGAGAGAAGAGACGGAGTGAGTGAGTTGTAGTGCAGTTACGTTAGTACAGCGCCAGAAACCGTGAAAGAAAGAACAGAAAGTTGTGAACTGTAACCCGTTGAGAGGACAATGAAAACTTGAGTCTCCAGCGAGCTAACAGGAGCTAACCTATGTTGCTCCTTGTTTACTTCTGTTGCCTGCAACAGCGTGCTGCGTGTGACATCGTGTTATTCTTCTGCGCATCGCGAGGTCACTTTCAGGCAGCTGACAGTTCACACTGGAGTCTGATATGGGCCACATTTAAACTATAATGTGAACTGTCAAACAAAACAAATCAGATCTGGGGAAAAAAATGCGAATTGAGCATTAAGGCCTGCAGTCTGAGCGTAGCCTTACTGAGGTATTTAACCACAGCAAGCCAGCTGATCTGCCACTTCGTCATTATACTGAGCAAAATCAGTGTTTCACAATCACAATGTTTCTAAACACTTTATTTTTTACCTGTTTGCATTTGTATTGTTTGACCACTTACACAATTAGTTTAAAACACATGGGATTTCCGCCTATGAAGATGCGTAAGAGACATGAACCAGGAGAGGAGGGGACCACAGAGACTGCTAATGTGGGGTCCCAGAATTCTGTGCTACGCCCCTGCTCTGACCGTTATTCTTACTTTCAGTCTCACAGCTGATTGTGTCGCAGCAAAAAGTCAAGCTGGTAAGTGAACTCGAGCAAAACTAGATTTTTAGTCCAAGTCAAAGTCAAAGTAGTTTATGAAGCAGATGATAGAACTGCAGGAGGTTCCAGATTCACGTAAAATCAGCGATCTTCCTCCCGTCAGTCGGCTGTTCTCATCAGACTCACGTTATTATCACACTAACTTCACTAACAGATGGTTTGTGTATTTTGGTCTGAACCGAGAGTCCAGATCTGTTTTCAGTCCGTGTTTCATCTCTAAAGTCTCTCTGAAATCAGGAGATTTACTGACACAAAAGTTTCTGTCAACCTTTAGGACAAAGTGAGCTGAAGAGCCATTATAATTATTAGTAGGCTAGTAGCCTTGTAGGTCTAGTTGGGGTGGAAATCCGAGACAGTCCCGAATTACGAGCAGCTATTCCGACCCCTTTTCGGGTTTGTCCCGAAAAATAGACCTAACATGAGTTTTGCTTGTAGCCTAATTAAACAAAATGATCGTTGTGTAGTTCTCTTGCACCTACCGGGTTACAGGTTATCTGTACATTGTGTCAAAAGCGTTGTTACAGCCACAAAGTAACACTCTCTGCTATTTTCCCCTGTTTGTTAACTTGTGAAGTTCGGTAAAGTTGGACATATATTCACAGATTCGAACTTCCGGGATCAATAACTCGAAAGCAAAACGTTTTTGAAACACAAACAAGGGCTCTTTACTATCGTAGTTAAGTAGACAACAAGCTACAAGTCCATTTTCACCTAAATGAGTCGTCCTCCGAGACTGCGGTAACGTGAGCCGCCGAATGAAAAACCGTGGTCAAGCCAGCCGCCGTCTGATTTCTGTTGCGCCTAATGCAGTGTTATTATGGTACGGAAGAGGCGCGAGTGAGCCGAAGGTCCTGAAAGATACATACGCGGTGTTTTTTGTGATGCTCTTAGTGATTAGATGAAATATAATAATATTACTAATAACAATCATGATTAGCCTATGGTTGTATAATTGATTATTTGTTATTAATGCAAATACAAAATTGACCTTTTATTTTATTTTGTGAAAATAATTTATGTGAAATTTGACCTTTCACCAGCATAATTCCTCAGCAGTTAGTTCAGCGTTGCCATCCTAGTGTTCCCTCCCACAGCAAAAGCTAAATAAAGTTAACATGTTTCTGAACTTTGACCTTTCACCAAAACACTTCCTTCATAGGTGACACCACCAATTTGATATCATCTTCCTAGTCTTCTACTATCACAGGTACATATAGCATAATATTTTACTGTACCAAATTTGAGAAAATGTTATATTTGCATCTTAGTTTTTGCTGTGGGAGGGATATTTACAGCGCAGTTTCTCAAAGATACTAAAGTAAAATGTTATGATATTTGCACCAGTGATAGTAGAGGATACTAGGAAGGAGATGATATGAAATTGGTGGTGTCACCTACGAAGAAGTGTTTTGATGAAAGGTCAAAGTTCATAGAATGTTAACTGTCTATACAGTTTTTGCTGTGGGAGGAGTTTTAGACTGTAATTTCTCAAAAATGCTATAGTAAAATGTTATGATATTTGCAGCAGTGATAGTAGAGGACACCAGGAAGCAGAAGAACTGAAATTGGTGGTGTCACCTATGAAGGAAGTGTTTTGGTGAAAGGTCAAAGTTCACAGGTATGTTCGACGTGTGTTGAATGTTTGCTCCTGAAGCGGTATTTAGACTGTAATTTCTCAGAGATGCTACAGTAAAATGTTATGATATTTGCAGCAGTGATAGTAGAGGACACTAGGAAGCAGAAGAACTGAAATTGGTGGTGTCACCTATGAAGGAAGTGTTTTGGTGCAAGGTCAAAGTTCACAGAAATGTTAACTGTCTATACAGTTTTGCTGTGGGAGGGTTTTAGACTGTAATTTCTCAAAAATGCTACAGTAAAATGTTATGATATTTGCAGCAGTGATAGTAGAGGACACTAGGCAGTAGATGATATCAAATTGGTGGTGTCACCTATGAAGGAAGTGTTTTGGTGAAAGGTCAAAGTTCAGAAACATGTTAACTTTATTTAGCTTTTGCTGTGGGAGGGAACACTAGGATGGCAACACTGAAGTAACTGCTGAAGAATTATGCTGGTGAAAGGTCAAATTTCACATAAATTATGTTCACAAAATAAAATAAAAGGTCAATTTTGTATTTGCAGTAATAAAAAATAATCAATCATACAACTATAGGCTAATCATGATTGTTATTAGTAATATCAATATATTTCTGTTGTATGCATTTGTGTTCATCTAATCACTAAGAGCATCACAAAAAAACACCGCGTATGTATCTTTCAGGACCTTCGGCTCACTCGCGCCTCTTCCGTACCATAATAACACTGCTTTAGACGCAACAGAAATCAGACGGCGGCTGGCTTGACCACTGTTTTTTCATTCGGGGGCTCACGTTACCGCAGTCCTCCGAGCGGCACAAATAACATTGGTCTCTACGTGCAGCCGGCTGTGAGACGAGGGCGCAGGGACCGTCTACAAATTGCAACGCCGAAAAACATACTGCAGAAATATTCAATAACTTCACACTTATACAATGTCGTTGCCCCAAAATCACGTTACACATTTATGATAGACTACTGGTTATACTACAACACTTAGTTTGGGAAAAAAATGCATTTGCATACCTAATATTAGGTAGGCCTATTTTTAATATTCAATAACTACACTGTTATAAGCTGTAGTGTCTCCAATATCACCCCAGGCATTAGTGATATCATGCTGATGATACTACAACACTTAATAGGTAGAAATACTGTTTTGCATCATTTTGGAGAAATTTAATATTCAATAACTTCACTGTTATGAGGTGTAGCATCTCCAAAATCACCTCATACGTCATTGATATTGGTTTGGAGAAATATTGTTTTGCATAATTTTGGGGAATTTTAATATTCAATAAAATTCAATAACTTCAATGTCATAAGCTGGAGTGTCTCAAAAATCACCTCATACATCACTGATATCCCGCTTGTGATACTACAACACTTATTTTGCAGAAATGTAGTTTTGCATATTTTTGGTGAATTTTAATATTCAATAAAAATCAATAACTTCACTTTTATAAGGTGTAGTGTCTCAAAATCACCACAGGCATCAGGGATCTCCTGCTTGTGATACTACAACACTTATTTTGCAGAAATATAGTTTTGCATAATTTTGGGCAATTTTAATATTCAATAAAATTCAATAACTTCAGTCCCCAAAACTAAGCAAAAGCTTTTTTCTCTCAATAACTGTTGTAGTGTAGAAGAGGGGTGACCCCTAGTGGTTGAACTTTGATTTGACGGTACAACAGCCTCTAACAGTGAAGTTATTGAGTTTTATTGAATATTAAAATTCCCCAAAATTATGCAAAACAATATTTCTCCAAATCAAATGTTGTAGTATCACAAGCAGGATATCACTGATGTATGAGGTGATTTTTGAGACACTCCAGCTTATGACATTGAAGTTATTGAATTTTATTGAATATTAAAATTCCCCAAAATTATGCAAAAATATATTTCTGTACAATAAGTATTGTAGTATCACAAGCGGGATATCAGTGATGTGTGAGGTGATTTTGGAGACGCCACAGTTCATAACAGTGAAGTTATTGAATATTAAATTTCTCCAAAATTATGCAAAACAGTATTTCTACCTATTAAGTATTAAGTATCATCAGCATGATATCACTAATGCCTGGGGTGATATTGGAGACACTACAGCTTATAACAGTGTAGTTATTGAATATTAAAAATAGGCCTACCTAATATTAGGTATGCAAATGCATTTTTCCCAAACTAAGTGTTGTAGTATAACCAGTAGTCTATCATAAATGTGTAACGTGATTTTGGGGGCACGACATTGTATAAGTGTGAAGTTATTGAATATTTCTGCAGTATGTTTTTTCGGCGTTGCAATTTGTAGACGGTCCCTGCGCCCTCGTCTCACAGCCGGCTGCACGTAGAGACCAATGTTATTTTAGGTGAAAATGGACTTGTAGCTTGTTGTCTACTTAACTACGATAGTAAAGAGCCCTTGTTTGTGTTTCAAAAACGTTTTGCTTTCGAGTTATTGATCCCGGAAGTTCGAATCTGTGAATATATGTCCAACTTTACCGAACTGTCTTGTGATTAGTGGAAGTTACAGTCGCGAGGACAGGGAAAGTGTTCAGGCAGCCACGGTGGAGCGATCTGTCACGCGCGTTACGCAGACAGATGTGTTTTCCTTATAACAGACAGGTGACTTTATGAACAAAAATAATTAATTTTTTGCTTGTGTTTTGATTTTCACGTGTGTTAATGTTCACTGACATTCAATGTACCGATTTTTTTCTTTTGGCC
This sequence comes from Lepomis macrochirus, assembly GCA_024633595.2. Classification (NCBI taxonomy): domain Eukaryota; kingdom Metazoa; phylum Chordata; class Actinopteri; order Centrarchiformes; family Centrarchidae; genus Lepomis; species Lepomis macrochirus. Next base: position 33,727,542 of record JALXJV020000005.1, read on the forward strand.
CAGGGGTTATTGGTGTAACATTAGACAGCCTTAGACAAAGTAAGACGAGTTAACTGTTTAACAATTTCTGCTGTCACGTCTTTAGGTACTCAGATCCAGCTGTTGAATTTATCCATATGTTTCCAGCAGAGTGACATCATGGCGGCTGCAGCATCAAGTGAGTCCAGTCAGACTGTGTTAGTCTGAAAAACACTTTGCTACTTCAGACTGCAGGCCAATGTGACCCAAATCCGATTTTTTCGCCCATATATGTGACTTAATCAGATCTGATCTTTTTATGCCAGTGTGAACAGGCCAAGTCATGGAATCTGAACTTTTCCAGATCGGAACACTTCCATATGAGGTCCAAATGCGATACAGACCGGATCTTCTTTATCTTTTTAAATGCGACCTGAGTCTGGACCTATGGTCTGGACACTCAGGTCGCATTTGATCCGACTTCACGTCACTGTAAAGCAGCTGTTCTGCTGTAGCCTGAGCTGCGTGACGTGCATGATACTTGTCCTGGCAGACACCGTGGGAGAGAGAGAGAGAGAGAGAGAGTGGGAGTTGTGGGGCAGTTGCGACGTACAGCGCCGAAAACTGTTATGAAAAGAACAGAAAGTTGAGAACATTTGTCATAATTCGGAGAAATGTGACCCGTGAGAGGACAATGAAAACGGGAGTGTCCCGCGAGCTATCCGGAGCTATGCTGCTTTGTATTTTTATCCCCCCGTTGCTCCTTGTGTGCCTTCTGCTGCGTCTGACCTCCTGTTATTCTTCTGCGCATGCGGGTCACTTTCAGGCACACTGGAGTCTGAAATGGGCCACATTTAAACTATAATGAGAACTGTCAAACAAAAAAAAATCTGAATTGAGCATAAAGGCCTGCAGTCTGACCGTAGCCTTTGTCTGCTCTTAACATCTGCATTAAAGAACTGTATTTTTTATTCCTGCACAAAAAGTCATTTGGTTTCCAGATCTCTGATGAAAAATGTTTGTTACCTTTCACTGTGATGGATCACACAACAAAGATCATTTTCAGTACTGTGCTCACTAAGTCTTTCCTAAATTAAAGTTTTGTAAAATATTTATTTTCCATAAGTATCTTCACCTTTGTGCAGCCTCACTGATGCAGGCTGTTTGAATCAAAGTTAACTTTGTATTTACATGTTTGTGTTGCAAACAGTGCAGAGCACAGATATGAATGGTGATTTTTGTCAGGGATACAAAATACATTATAATATCAGAAAATGGTAAATAAAACTGTGATATACTGTATAACACCACGTAATAGTGTCGTTCAAAGAACGTTTCATTCATTTGACCTAATCCTGTGTGTGACTCAGGAGGAACGGGTTGTCTCAGTGAGTAATTCGTTCATTTTCACGCATGTGTGAAGGATCTTGGACTCTTAGTCACTCGTCACACAGCAGCTGCACAGGAAACAGAACTGATTAGTTCACGACTCTCAACTGTCTGAGTCGTTGATTTGTCATGTATTTTCTATTTATATATTCATATTCTATTTTTATTCAAAGTGTATTTTCTTATCTGTGGTGTTGTGTTGTATCTGGAGCTGCTGCAACCTGAGAATAAGTGTTGTGTTGTTCAAAGAACGTTTCGTTCATTTGACCTAATCCTGTGTGTGACTCAGGAGGAACGGGTTGTCTCAGTGAGTAATTCGTCCATTTTCACGCATGTGTGAAGGATCTTGGACTCTTAGTCACTCGTCACACAGCAGCTGCATGGGCTCCGTCAGCACAGGAAACAGAGCTGATTAGTTCACGACTCTCAACTGTCTGTTTGAGTCGTTCATCTGTCACGTGACAGCTCCTACTGTGGAGCAGGAATGAGCTGCTCGTTCACCGCTCACATGGGTCCTCCTCAGTCTTTGGTTCATTCTGCAGGCTGAGTGACTGCGGCGCCGGAGAATGAGAGGCAGGTCAGCTGTCAGATAACAGTCACTGGACTGGCGTTATATAGCTATTTTGTTAATGGCGTAACATTTAATAAAGCATAACGTTATTACAGCGCAGTGATGCTGTGCTAAGCTATAGTTTTAACACAGTCGCACCGTAACTTTAGTCCTGCTAGTGTTTACAGCTAACAGCTGATGAGAGTTGTTCTGGCTCCACTTCAGAGCCCTGACAGGACTCTACCGGGAGCTGAATTACCTCTGAGGTCACCTCCTCTCTAAAACAAACAGACCGGCTCATTAAAACATTAAAACACAGCCACATAGCAGTGTTAGCAGCCCTGTGGTGTGTTACAGCTAACAGCTGATCCAGGTCCGCCAGAGAACACAAGCGTAACTTATACTTACTTTTACTTTTTATTTCCCAACAGAGCCGTGCTGTTGTTTCACAGCTCCTGACTGGTGAACAACCTGCAGTGTTTGAGAGCGGCGTGCTCATGTTTGTTTCTCTGTCTGCAGAATCAGGACCTGATGTGGTCCAGTCTGAGTCCAGACCTGCCAAACTGCTGCATTTATATAATGTGTTAATATTTCTTTGTTCCTCTCTGTGCCGGAGTTCTTTATGAACTTGGTGGCTTGAGCCAGATTATTATTAAATTGTTTGAATTTTAATAAGAGTGTGTTTATTCATATAGTGAATCAAGCTCATTACTTCTATATACGCAAATCTGATATTAATATTTTACTCATGGATAGGGACGTTAGGCTGCTGTATGAATGAGCAGGTTAGAGATAATGATAATGATTATATAGATAAGCCTTTATATGGCTGGTTTGGTTGTGTACTCAGTTAACACTGTGAAAATGGAAGGATTTAGGCGGAGTAGTGGCATATAGACAACATATTTCTGTGGTTTTTCCATGGTTTGACTTTGGTTGTGGGCCCAAGGGGGTTTATATGATGATGATAGAGAGGAATCAAGAGGTGAATTTGTGCTTTATACTTTGTCAGTTACAGCAAGCCAGGCAGCCTAACCAGTCTAGTTCAATCGAAATGACACAAAAAAAGATTAGTTCCTTTTAATGAACGAGATTTGAAGGAACGAGTCTGTCAGAAGAGTCGAACTTGCCATCACTACCCTGTAAAATGATGACAAAAAAAACACATATAAACAAAAACAAATGCATGGCAAATGCAGTTAATAGTAAAAATGTATGTAGGTGTGATTTTAACATGGATTGTTAAGACAGACTTTATTGTTCGTACACTGGAGAGATTCTCAGGTTGCAGCAGCTCCAGATACAACACAACACCAGAGATAAGAAAATACACTTTGAATAAAAATAGAATATAAAAATTTATATAAATACAAATACAGTAGAACTATAAAATAACAATAATAGTTTTGTGTCCACTATATTCACCTTTTATGATCATGTCTAAGTTCATGCATTTAATTCCTGTTTTGTAAAACACTTTGAGCTGAAATTCTTGTTTGAAAGTTGTTTTACACATAAAGTTTATTATTTCATTGTTTGGTACAGGGTAAGAATAAGTTGTACCATGTTAGATGCATAACTCAATCTGTAACCTTGTATAATGGATTCTGGTTATGCCCTAAGGTATACATGTTTCTCAGAGGTGGACCATGTTCTCATTCAGTCTTCTTGTTGCTTTGAGTTTTGGCTGCAGACTTTTGTGGATCAAAGGCAGAAGCTCTTCCTACACGTCTTGTTTTGCTCAGTGATTTTTACTAGTTTTATCTGCAACTACTTAAATACAAAATAATCAGCAGCAACATGTCCTTCCAGAAACAGAAATTTAGATTGTTGAATGAATCGATGTTCTGTATCCTTACAGTGTCAGAAGATCTTCAACCCCTGAAGCGGAGAAGCAGCTTGGAATTCGAGCCACCCAACAGTGAGTTAAACTGAACTGAGTCAGAATTATTCTTCTGTATATTAACATCTGGAATTACAGTGTTTTTATGTGCTGGGTACAAACTCACATTTTATTTTATTTGAATATTTGCAAGCTCATTGATAAAATTGTAAGTTTTAACATGATAACAGCTGACACATTCTCTCAAGTCCACCTCCATTTAAACAAAAACAAATGCATGGCAAATGCAGTTAATAGTAAAAATGTATGTAGGTGTGATTTTAACATGGATTGTTAAGATAGACTTTATTGATCGTACACTGGGGAGATTCTCAGTAGTGATGGCAAGTTTGACTCTTTTGACAGACTCGTTCATTCAAATCTCGTTCATTAAAAGGAATTAATCTTTTTTTGTGTCATTTCGTTTATTTCGTTCATTTCAACTAGGCTGGTTATTGTGGTGCTGCAGCCCTCTAGTGGGCGATTAAAAAAACAGCGTCTTTCTCAAACAAAAGGCTGCCTGGCTTCCTTTAGCTAACAAAGTATAAAGCACAAATTCACCTCTATCATTATTATATACACCTCCTGGGCTCACAACCAAATCCAAACCATGGAAAAACCACAGAAATATGTTGTCTATATGCCACTACTCCGCCTAAATCCTTCCATTTTCACAATCTTTCCTGAACCAGACCAGCCATATAAAGGCTTATCTATATAGTCACTATCTTTATCTGTAACCTGCTCATTCATACAGCAGCCTAACGTCCCTATCCATGAGTAAAATATTAATATCAGATTTATGTATATAGAAGTAATGAGCTTGATTCACTATATGAATAAACACACTCTTATTAAAATTCAAACAATTTAATAATAATCTGCATCAAGCCACCAAGTTCATAAAGAACTCCGGCACAGAGAGGAACAAAGAAATATTAACACATTATATAAATGCAGCAGTTTGGCAGGTCTGGACTCAGAATGGGCCACATCAGGTCCTGATTCTGCAGACAGAGAAACAAACATGAGCATCGGCTCTCAAACACTGCAGGTTGTTCACCAGTCAGGAGCTGTGAAACAACAGCACGGCTCTGTTGGGAAATAAAAGTATAAGTTACGTTGTGTTCTCTGGCGGACCTGGATCAGCTGTTAGCTATAAACCCACCACAGGGCTAACGCTAACACTGCTATGTGGCTGTGTTTTAATGTTTTAATGAGCGGTCTGTTTGTTTTGGAGAGGAGACGACTTCAGAGGTAATTCAGCTCCTGTCAGGGCTCTGAAGTGGAGCCAGAACAACTCTCATCAGCTGTTGGCTGTAAACACTAGCAGTTACGGTGCGGCTGTGTTAAAACTATAACTTAGCACAACATCACTGCGCTGTAATGATGTTATGCTTTATTAAATTTTGTCATTAACAAAATAGCTCTATAATGTCAGTCCAGTGACTGTTACCTATACAAATACAGTAGAACTATAAAATAACAATAATAGTTTTGTGTCCACTATATTCACCTTTTTATGATCATGTCTAAGTTCATGCATTTAATTCCTGTTTTGTAAAACACTTTGAGCTGAAATTCTTGTTTGAAAGTTGTTTTACACATAATGTTTATTATTATTTCATTGTTTGGTACAGGGTAAGAATAAGTTGTACCATGTTAGATGCATAACTCAATCTGTAACCTTGTATAATGGATTCTGGTTATGCCCTAAGGTATACATGTTTCTCAGAGGTGGACCATGTTCTCATTCAGTCTTCTTGTTGCTTTGAGTTTTGGCTGCAGACTTTTTGTGGATCAAAGGCAGAAGCTCTTCCTACACGTCTTGTTTTGCTCGTGATTTTTACTAGTTTTATCTGCAACTACTTAAATACAAAATAATCAGCAGCAACATGTCCTTCCAGAAACAGAAATTTAGATTGTTGAATGAATCGATGTTCTGTATCCTTACAGTGTCAGAAGATCTTCAACCCCTGAAGCGGAGAAGCAGCTTGGAATTCGAGCCACCCAACAGTGAGTTAAACTGAACTGAGTCAGAATTATTCTTCTGTATATTAACATCTGGAATTACAGTGTTTTTTATGTGCTGGGTACAAACTCACATTTTATTTTATTTGAATATTTGCAAGCTCATTGATAAAAGTGTTTCAACATGATAACAGCTGACACATTCTCTGAAGTCCACCTTGAAAAATATTGACTTTGGTTATAAATCCAAAATATATTGTTTTCATTTTGGACAAAGTTTAGTTTAGTTTTTTAATTCAGTGTTTTCCTTTCAGTGTCTGAGCTGAGGGTTGTTCTGCTGGGGAACAGCTGGTCTGAGAGGAGTTCAGTGGGGAACTTCATACTGGGAGAGACTGTGTTCAACACTGAGGAAGAACCAGACGACTGTCTGAGAGTCAGTGGACGATTGAAGGAAAAAGAAATAGTTCTCATCAACACCCCAGATCTGCTGCATCCCAACATCTCTGAAGAGAAACTGACAGAACATGTGACAAACTGTGTGAGACTCTCTGATCCTGGACCTCATGTGTTCCTGCTGGTTCTTCAGCCTGAAGACTTCACTGAGGAACACAAACTGAGGCTCTGCAGAGTCCTGGAACTCTTCAGTGATCGATCATTTGATCATTCACTGGTTCTGATATCAACACCCAGAGAGGAGACTCCAGGTTTAAAGAAAAAATACAAGGAACAGCCTCCATTAAAAGACCTGATCAGAAAATGTAGATACAGATACCTGAAGCAGAAGAACCTTGAGCTTCCAGAGCTGTTAACACGTTTGGGTGAAATTGTAACAGTGAACAATGGAGAGCACGTGAGCTGTGAAGTATTTCAGGATGCAGCAACAGGTCCTGATCAGGGAATCCTGAAACAACGAGAAGGAACATTTTTTAACTTGGATTCTACAAAGTCTGTCGGTAAGTGCAGGACTGTAATTCAGTTAATGAGAACTTTATACAGCACAACTGATAATGTTTACTGTGTTCTTTACAGAGCTGAGAACTCCCAGTGAATACACCCCACCCCACCAGTGTAAGTACATCAGAAGACATAATCCAGATTACAACAGTAACAACATATAATACAACACTTTGATGTATGAGATGAGATATGTGAGGGATTATACCTGATGAGGTGTCCATTACCAGGAATTAATGAATGACTGGGAGGCCAGTACAGTCCATTAACTCCTAATTATTTTAGAGACATCTCGAGGGTGTTTCCTACTTATACCCTGGTCACTTGGCCCAGAAAAAAACCCCAAAACCATTAATTTATGTTTTCATTAGTTTTGCCATTATAATTTTTTCACAAACCATACCTCAGTTTCCCTGGTAAAACCTTAAGGTAATTGCTGCATATAAGCTTTGGTAAACTCCAGTCAGCTGATTGTTTTCTTCTGTGGTTTTGAGGCAGTGTTGTTAACAGGGAGCTGCAGCTGGTCAGCCCTCTGGTAGGCAAACTATGCAACACCCATGACATGAGTGAAGGATCTGACTCTAGGTTTCTTTTTAATAGTTATATATCTGCTGTTATAAACGGCCAAAGCCGATTAAATGCAATTAGGTCATATCGGCTAATAATATCGGCCGGCCGATATATCAGTCGGGCTCTAGTTATCAGTCAGGATTTGGTAAAATCTACAAAATCTTGCTCTACATATACAAATCAAATGTTAATTTTGGTGAATCACTAATATTGCTGACTGAAAAGGATCCATAATGAGCAAACTGTTACAAACTTATAGACATGCTAATGTATATAATTGTACCATTGAAAATTATGGTTCATATACTTAATTATGGAGGGCACATGGATTTTTACACAATGAGAACCAATTGCCCGTTAAGTCTAGTTCACACTACACAGTTTTTAGCCTCATTTACCACTCGGCGTCTGTCAGGTTGTGATCGGGAGTAAATCAGCGGTTGATTGGGGGTCGTCTGTCATTATGTGCAAACTACTAAAGGCTGCATCGAAGCGGCTTTCCGACACTACGACTGCCACATCACCGACATCTGCCAGATATCTAGCATGCCAAATATCTGGAAGAGTCAGCCGACTTCGACATCTACGTCCAGCCAATGAGAGCAGGCAGCTACTGTTCACTACAAAACACTCTCTGTAGCTCAGACGACCTGTTATCTGCGTGTGCTAATCCATTCTTTCACCCATATTCTTTGTCTTTATAATTTCTATCTTTATAATACAGTTTTTTTACAATCACTTTGTTACTATTTTCCAGAACCTTGATGTCATTTTTCACAACTCTAGACACAAAACTCACAACCAATGATCAAAATGCACATTTTTCAAAACTCTCACCCTTTTCTCAATTGCTTGGATACAATACACATAAAACTTAGATCATTTGTTCATTCAACAAAATTCACCTGTTCAATATGACACAACTTAACATCAAAGTACTACTATTTCAGAAGGCAATTCACACGTTACATTTCAAATGAGTGTCTATTAATTTCCTTACAATGATCTAACTATCGAACTATTGATACAACTGCTCAAAATGATAAGTAACTGTTGCATTACTCTTTATGCACAGTTGTATGGAAACAAACAATCTTCCATGTTTACAGTAAATCATGAAAGTTTCAAGATAATGGGATTCATTGTCGCCAATTAGAGTGGAGCACAAACCAATTAGACTACAATATCATGCATGTATATGATACGCTACAGTTTGCAATAAGCGTTGCAGCACAAAGGAGCTGTGCCTCACGGCCGATGTGCTAGCAGGTAGAGTTAGCCGGTCGACATGCAGGCTGTCAACTCCTACCTAGCTAGTTAGCGACCGGAAGCACTACTCGTGCATCCTGTCACCGAGCGCCACATACATGCAGCCGCTGGGATGCGTCTCATGCACATGTACCTGGAGGTCAACTATACACGCAAAATCGCCGTTTTGCGTACTATAGACACGGCTTTTCCAAAGCGTGTATATGTGACGCAAAAGCATGAGAACAGGCTGGTATTCACAGTACTGCACTGTATAGATGCAGGCCCTTGTAATTGCTTGTCCAATTCTGCCAACTCGTTACTGATGATTGAGTGCACATTGTGGAATGAGTATATAAAGAGTTGATTGGGATCCAATTGCAAGAGCATAGTGATACGTAACATGGAGCCAGCAGGTGATCCAGGTCACAATGGAGGTCAAGCAGTGGTGGGAGGAAGACGAGGAAGACCTGTTGGTCAAAGGAATGGCAGGTGACAGGCACCCCTTCTGAGAGGTGGTTGTGGGCCTCGTTCGAGAGGTGTGGGGGAACGTAGTGGAGGACAAGGCCATGGACCAAGACAGCGGCAGCAACAATGGACTGTCCAATGAAATTCGGGCAATAGTTGTAGACCATGTCACAAATCCTGGCATGACAATGCCAATAATGTCAATAATCAGAACTTTCCACAATGAGAACCGGTAAGTTATCAGCGTGCACTAAACATTACGCTACTCTCAATTGTCAAATGACAGCATACCAATGTGTATCACAGAATAGGTGATGTGACCAAGTTCAATTCAGTTTTATTTATATGGCGCCAAATCACAACAACAGTTATCTCACAGTGCTTTTCATAAAGAGCAGGTCTAGACTCTGAAGTTACTGAAGTGTCTTCTTACTGTAATGTTCCCTGTAAAATTGAACAGTGAGAAATAAGTAGGTATTTGAGTTGAAAGATTGTAGGCGTGAGATTGAACTGAGTGAATGAAGTGGTCTTAAATCTTGAGCCCGAAAGTGATTTGCAGGAACCTCTGTCCACCTGTAAACGTACAGGTGGGTCCAGAGTATAACTGGATCAAAGTGGCCTGCTGACAGACAAGTCCTGGTTTCTCTGTAGTGTCCGAGGGTTTTGGAGTTTCAGTGGACCCAAAGATTGCTGTGGACCCGAGTACAGACTTTTTTTCTATTTAACTCTTTTAACCCTAATTGTAACTTAGATATTTTATGTTGTTTTAAACTTTTTATATATCCTTGTTGCTTTTATGTTTTACGTAAAGCACTTTGAATTACCTTGTTGTTGAAATGTGCTATAGAAGTAAACTTGCCTTGCCTTCTGCAGGCCATGGATGACACCTGCAGTGACATCACAGCAGACCAGTGTCAGGCCTGGATTCGCCATGCCCGAAGGTTTTTTCCAAGATGTTTGGCTAATGAAAACAGCCATTGTGTTACAGTACAAGCAAGCAAGTTGAGGAACACTGTATTTGATGCTTTACAGTACTGTATTTTCTTTTCTATTTCATAGCTAATTATTTTTGTTTTGATTCAAGTAAACCTATGTTGTGATTGTACTGTTGTGTTTTGCATCAATATATTACAAACTTTGTTCAATGATTCCAGTGTCTGTAGTATTCTCTCTACTACTGCAGTACTTGCAGTACTCTACTTTTACAGAGATATATTAACTGTACATGTAGAACCATAATGAAACCTGTATCACTTGTTTTGTTCTACAATATTTAACAATTGTATGAACAATGACACAGTGAAACTATCGGTTGCTTGTGTGTGGGTGATCTATAGTTATGTTTCAATGGTATTACACAGTAAAGTTGTTTTTTGAACCAATGATTGTGCATGTGCAAGATTTCTTTAAAGATGTAAATGCACAATGCAATGTTTTGAACATTAGACAGCCTGTGTTACAAGTGATAACCATTTTGAGTTTTGTGTCTAGAGTTGTGAAACTTGACATCAAGGTTCTGAAAATAGTAACAAAGTGATTGTAAAAAACAGTAACAAACAACAGCTGTTGTGCGTGCAGGATCGCTCATTTCCCATTTCATGTGTGTTTTGTTGACAAAACGTGGTTTGGAGAGCAGCGTTGGGTGAAAGAGTCACTGTCATCTCATGTCGTGTGTGACCCCGTCACCGATTTGTCACGTAGTATGAATGCCACAATGACTTCAAGACTCCCGTCACAGATGGCAAGTTGTATAGTGTGAACGGCACAGATCAGCGGACGCTGAAAGTCGTGTTGTCTGCACGAGCCTTTATGTCTGAATCCCTCTTTATTAAAGAAATGTTTTAGCAAAGGACCTGGGTGAGAACTCAGCCTATATAGTACTGATTGATATTCTGAGTTTCCCTGTGATAGAGATATTTCTTAAGCTGATGAAACACGGGGCAACTTTTTGAGCTGTGTTGCTGTGCAATGTTGCTGGTAGCAAGTCCGACTATGTTTTGAATGGATAGCGGAAGGGCGAATGGTTAGTGGCGGTGGTGGGGGAAGGGGATTATGGTAGTAATCATTACCATTGATGGGGACATTGCCCAGCACCATTGCTCTAAAAGTTGCTCCATGTATCATCAGCTTTAGGGGGTTTAATTAATGTAACAGGGAAAGGTGAGACAGGTCTAGGCTAGAGTCATTAGCTGACCCTACAAGTGTTCACTGACCTTCAAGCTCTAGTTATTTCTCACTTGTCCTTGTTAGGGAGAGAACAGTTAGACTAATAAGGTAGAGACAGTAGATCAGGTGTCAGGCTAGCAGTTGTCAGTGTTCTCTGGGAATCCAGCCCGTTCTCATCTCAGGGCGTCATATACCGACAATTTGATAAAGAGTGACAAAGCGTGAGGTATTTTTACACGAAAGGTACCCTTTAGCGTCTTATGGAGACGCTCCGGGGTGTCCGGTTCAGACCGAACGCTACGTTCGTGATAAAGGTGTTGACAGCCCCCCCCGAAGCTCCTACCCTAACCACAACCATCCGAAATGTTAGTGCCTAAACCCAAGTCACTGAATGTATGCATGTCGACCGGCTAACCCTACCTGTTAGCACGGCCGATGTGCGCAGCTGTAGGGTTAGCCTCCCTTGTGTTGCGTAGAAAACGGGAGCGTTTCATACGGACGCGAAAGGGTAACTTTAGCGTAAAATCCTTACGCTTTGTCACTCCGGATGAAAGTGTCAGATATGAAGCATTGAGATGAGAACGTGTTGGGGAATCTTACAAGGTTGAGTCTTTCAAGAATGTTTACCAGAACTCACTGGCTCTAAACATCAGATAGATAGAGATTTATTGTTCTAGGTTAAGGCCAGCTAAAGATGACCTAAGAGGAAAATATACAGGAACGAAGGGGAAGACAGAAACGTAAAGGGACCAAGAGATGTTCTCCTTCAGATTTGTTCACGTGTTGTATGCTGGCACTGTATTTCCTCAGCCGGGCTCAATAAACCGTGCTGTGTTAAGTCACCAATCTCCGAAACTTAGTAACCCCTAAACATGCCTCTCAATATTTCTTCTACACCCTGCACTTTGTTAAATTAATGATGAATCATAGTAAATATGATGAATTGAGGAGTGATGAGAAGTGCTCATTGGAATCTTAAACCAAATGTTTTTATTTTTGTTATTTCATAGCATCTGAACTCAGGATTGTGATGTTTGGAAGTGAAGACAAAAAGAGAACACTGTGCAACCTTATCATCGGGAGCAAAAAGTTTAAATTTTATCAAATAAACCAAAATGTGCAATCTGAGGTCATCTGTGGAGACTGGAAAGGAACACCTCTAAAAGTGGTGAAAACTTCAAGCATGTTTAGTTTGACTGAGGAGAAACTGAGAAGAGAGGTGAAGAGCTGTGTGGATGTTTGTCCTCCTGGACCAAATGTTCTGCTGCTGTTAGTGAAGCCTTCTGATTTCACTGAGGAGAACAGACAAACACTGAAGTTCATCCTGAGTTTGTTTGGTCAAGATGCTTTTAAACACTCAATGGTCATCAGCACACATGATGGAATAAGTGGCTCTGTCAGTCAGCTGCTTAAAGCCTGTGGAGGAAGACACTACAGGATGTTGGAAAATGACCGCAGACTGTTAATGGAGAACATTGAGAACATTGTGCATGAAAACAAAGGAACCTTCCTCACCTTCACTGAAGAGACCATCAGACCAAAGTCTGAGCAAATCAAACCAGCTTTAAACCTGGTTCTGTGTGGGAGGAGAGGAGCAGGGAAGACTTCAGCAGCCAAGGCCATTTTTGCTCAGACAGAGTTTCATTCAGTCTCCAACTCATCAGAGTGTGTTAAACATCAGGGAGAGGTGTGTGGACGTTGGGTTTCCCTGGTGGAGCTGCCTGCCTTGTATGGAAAAACCTCAGGAGGCAGTGATGGAGGAATCACTCAGGTGTATCTCCCTCTGTGATCCTGAGGGCGTCCATGTCTTCATCCTGGTCCTACCTGTGGGTCCCCTCACTGATGAAGACAAGGGAGAGTTAGAGACCATCCAGAACACATTCAGCTCTCGAGTCGATGACTTCACCATGATTCTGTTCACTGTGGAGTCAGATCCTGCAGCTCCAGCTGTTGTTAACTTTCTAAAGGAAAACAAGGACATCCAGGAGCTCTGTCAGAGCTGTGGAGGAAGATATGTTGTTCTCAACATCAAGGACAAGCAGCAGATCCCAGAGCTGCTGGACAAAGTGGAAAAGATGAGACAATCTGAAAATAAACCATACAGCTATACAACTGTAACATTTGCACGTGCACAAATGGAAAAGGTCATAAAACTTGAGAGGCTGATGAGGAAGAACAAGATCACCTGTAAGTACTTTGTATTGAAATGTTTTTCTGTGTTCTGAACCATGTTGTACAACACAGTCTTGAACTTTTACTGTAGCTGCTGAGAACATTTAAAGTAATTCCAGGTCTTCTGATTTCACAGGTGATGATGAGGAGCAGAGCCCAGAGACTCTCAGGATTGTGCTGATAGGGAAGATTGGAAGTGGAAAGAGCTCTTCAGGAAACACCATTATAGGAAGAACGGAGTTTGAGGCAGAGTCAAGTCAAACTTCAGTCACCAAACGTTGTCAGAAAGCACAGAGTGAAGTGGACGGTCGTCCGATCGTTGTGGTCGACACTCCTGGTCTGTTTGACAATAGTTTGTCCCATGAAGAGGTTAATGAGGAGATGGTGAAATGCATCAGTCTTCTGGCTCCAGGACCACATGTCTTCCTGTTGGTGTTACAGATCGGCAGATTAACACCAGAGGAGAAGGAGACATTAAAACTCATCAAAGAAGTCTTTGGGAAGAATGCTGAAAGGTTCACCATCATTCTTTTAACTGGAGGAGATACACTAAAGTATGAAAAGCGGACCATTGAAGAATATATTGCTAAAAAATGTGATGATTCCTTTAAGAAGCTGATCTCTGAATGTGGAGGAAGATACCATGTGTTTAATAACTATGATGAAGAAAACCACACACAAGTCAGTGAGCTGATAACCAAGATTGACACCTTGGTGAAGGAAAATGGAGGCAGCTGCTACACCAATGACATGCTGCAAGAGGCTGAGGCAGCTATAAAGAAAGAAATTGAGAGAATCCTGAAGGAGAAGGAAGAAGAGATGAAGAGAGAGAGGGAGGAGCTTCAAAGAAAACATGAGGAAGAAATGGAAGAGGTGAAAAGAAGAATGGAAGAACAGAGAGCAGAAACTGAAAAGGAGAGAAAACTGAGAGAAAAAGAACTTAAAGAAAAGGATGAGAAGATAAAGAAGGAGCGTGAGGAGAGAAAGAAAGAACAGGAGATGAGAGAAGAAGAAGACAGGAAGAGAAAACAACAGGAAGAAATTAAACGACAGGAGTGGGAACGAAAGGTTGAAGCTTTAGAGCAAAATATAAGATCAGAGTCAGAATCAAAGGAAACCATTGACAGAAAGCTAAAGGAGAGCAGAGAAGAGATGAGAAAAGAACGAGAGAACTGGGAGAAAAAACAAAGAGAATGGTGGGAGAAAAGAAATCAAGAAAATGAACAGAGACGACAGGAGGAACAAACAAGACTTAGCAAACTGCAAGAAGAATACGAACAGGAAAGAGAAAATGATGAAAAGAACAGAAATGAAGAGGACAGAATCAGAAGAGAAGAAGAGGAGAAGGGGCGGAAAGAGTTAGAGAACATCTATAACAGAAAACTGGAGGAAATGAAGAAGAAGTATGATGATGAGGCCAGAAATAGCGCTGAAGAGTTTAATGAATTCAGAGAGAGAATGGAAAATTACTTTGCAGCTTTGATAGAAAAATACATGGAGGAAGTTGCACATCTGATAAAACAGCAAGAGAAAGAAATGCAGGAGAACCAGGAGGAGTATAACAGATAAAAGGAGCTCTCAACCAACAAAGAAAAAAGTCTGAAGCAAGATTTGGCTTAACTACAGAACAAACATAAACAAGAAATGGCGGACTTGATACTGATTCTTCTGACCCAAAAGAAAGACAACAGGATAAAGATAAAGAGAATGCAACAAACACACAAAAAAGAGGTGGATAACCTTAAAAAATATCTTTCATCCCAAAGCAAGACAAAGGAGAAGGAACAAATGGATGAATTAAAGACAAAACAAAAGCAAGAGTTTAAAGAATTAGAGAATGAGCTTTTGACCAAAAACAAAGATGATCAGAAAACAATGAGGTATATGCTGTCCCTCAAACATCAACGACAAATTAATGAGTTAAACCAGGATTTACTGAACCAACTGCAACAAAATCAGAGGGAAGAATTGAATAAATTACAGAAACAACAGGAGCAAAAATTGGACGAATTCAAAGAGAAACTTCTGGAAGAAAATCAAAGAAACGAAAGAGAAAACATAGATGAACTGACGAAGAAACATGAACAAGAAATGAATGCGCTAAAACAGCAAGTTACCACCGAAGATGAGGAAGGGGAAGAGCTGGATGAACTGCAGAAGAAACATGAGAAAGAAATGAACGAGTTGAAAGCTAAACTTTTACCGCGAGAGGAGCAAAAGTCCTGCCGCATGTCATGAGCAATTTAAAAGTTTCCTTTGGTTTAAATGTCACACAGAAGCAGTCCGTTGTGTCAAAGTTAGCGGAAGGGCCATGTTTTTATTTTTTAACCAGACTAGTTAAAAAGCACCCAGTGCCAACATCACTGCACTCTAATAATATAACACACTCAAATCCAGCTGTTTAAACAGACCGTGTCAGGTTACGTGATGTATCCCTTTTTCCCCAACAAGGGGAACGAGACACTGACTACGCTTACATGCTGTCAATATTCGGTTATGGTCAGGTTAAGGTCAACGATTCGAGTTTCTGAAACATTCAGTATAACCCGCTTACATGCGTGAGCAGAGAGAGTTTCTCCTGTATACATGGAATTTGTAATCAATTGGCAATACCCGATGTAAACGGCAACGCACGGTTAACGCCTGGACGCATCGGACAACCTTAAGACGCAATATGCGTCATTTCCGATTCTAAATGTAAATGTCAGTATCTCTGTACTTTCTGCCGTCAACAAAAGACATTATATTCATGTTTTTGACAACATGAATTAAAAAATTGGTTTCCTCCTCGCTCCAGAAGTACGGTGCTGTGTTAGCGCCTCGCCATGTTTACCTCGCTTACTTCCGGTACACTGCACGCTGGTTTGGCACATACAAGAAGTTCCTATACTCAAAAGACCAAGATTCCTTGCGAATAGAGCATGCGCGAGAACACAAATCACTGTTCCTTTTGATGGGGATATGCCGAAACGCGTTTACATGACTAAATATTCGGGTTAGAAAAGGGTACCCCAGGGGTAATATCCGGTTTTAAAACCGGGTTATGAGCATATCCGGGTTTTGCCGGTGTTTACATGGCTGTGCTGCGATCGGGTTATTGGCTGCATGTAAACGTAGTCACTGTGTTGGTGACGACACTATGGGAACGCCTCTGGGCATGGCAGGGCTGAATAATGAATGAAACTAATCCAATCCTATTGGTGTTGCTAGAACGGTAGTGTGTGACGGCGTAACTGGAGGCATATATAAGTACACCGGCACACAGGACACATCAGCTCTTTGCTATGAAGCAAGGCACTCCAGGCGGGGTGAGGTGTGGCAGACCGACGCAGTATCTCGTTCCCCTTCTCGGGGAACATACATAACCCGAGACGATCCCCTTCGAGGGAACTCGAACTGCGTCTCCCCAGAGACCCATCCCTCAGAGGGGCGTGGAACGCTGCATGGCAAACACATTCCACTTCAGGCCGTAAATCCTTCTCGTGGACGGGGCTCTGGAGCTGAGTCCTGCCGTCGTTCTGCTGTCGACTGCTCCTGCCGTCAGGCCCGCCTCTAGGAACTGCACCCCCTCAGGGGCCAGACCCACAGCCTCCACAGGGCGGGCCAAGGGTGAAGACCCGACCTGACAGCAGGTCTCTCCTCAGAGGGACCTGTCAGGGCGGGCCCGCCAGGAGCGAGATTATGTCCGAGAACCACACTTGGGCCGGGCCAAAATGGGGCTACTAACAGTAGGCTGATACCATCCTGATGGACCCACTCCCGAACCCCCGGGAGCAGAGCAACTGGGGGAAACGCATACAGACGCAGCCTCGGCCACGTCTGCACCGCGGTTCTCCCTCTTGCCCTCAAGCGGGGCTGGGGGTGAGAGCGACAGAAGAAACAGAGGACAGCGCATAGTCTCTCGAGATGCAAAAAGGTCTACGGCTACTGGGCTGAACCTTTCGCACAACCACTCCACCACCTCGGTGTGGAGTCTCCATTCCCCAGGCGCAGGCCCCCCTGGTGATTCAAATAGGCCACCACAGCCATATTGTCGGTTCTGACGGGAACGTGACGGGAACGTGACGGGAACGTGACGGGAACGTGACGAGAACGTGACGACCTCGGAGGTTGGGCAGAAAGCTCCGCAGAATGCGGAGCATTTCCAGGCAATTTATGTGCCACGAGAAATGCTCCTGCCAGATCCTCTGAAAAAGTGGCCGTCCATGACTGCACCCCACCTCGTGAGGGAGGCGTCTGTCAAAATAATTGTCCGGCGACACGGCGCCCTCAACGTGGGAACTTGGGACAAGAACCAAGGTTTCTTCCATACAGACAGAGAACGAAGGCACCTGCTCGTAACCCGTATCAGACGGAACGGGTTCCCCCTCGGGGAGAACCCCTTGGTCTTCAACCACCATTGCAGGGCTGTCATATGTAGCAGGCCAAAGGTATTATGCTGGATGCAGCTGTCGTGAGACCCAACACCTTCTGAAAGTGTGTCACTGTGATGGTGTGGCCTAGCTTCATCCCGGTTTACCGTGGACAAAAGGACCTCTACCCCCGGCCCTGGCGAGACTGAACAACAGTCCTCAGAGCCGTTTTCCTGGGGGGCTGTGGGTGAGAGCACCGCCTCGAGTCCCAGGTTTGCTGAGGGGGACCCCGAGAAGCGACACTCCACCTCTGGCTCTGGCGGTAGGAGCCGGACGAGGGCTGCAACAAGGGCCCTCCCCCGGTCCATGTCCTTTAACAGGTCGGCCAGGTACGCCTGCAGAACAGCCATTGTGTGCAGGCTCGCACCAGCCTGGCCCACCTCCATAAAAGCCTTGCCTACCACAGCAGATGTAATCCGACACGGCTTGGTGGGCAGCGCCGGCTCCCTAAGGGATGACACAAGGCCGGGTGAGAGATAGTTGGCAAAGCAACCTGAACCCGGGGCATCGTCCCATAGCTGAATCCCTTAACCCCCGCAACGCTGCTGTAATCCATGAGCGGGGGAGAAAAGGGCCTGCACAACTCATTGTGCAAATCCGGGAGAACGGCAGAGAGCGACGTGGAGGTGGCGCGGCTGCTGCCGTCACCACCTCCAAGAGTTCGTCGCAGCTGGCCACCGACAGATGACTTCGGCCCCACTCCCGGAAGTCCTCCTCCTCCACAATGCTGAGCACATCCAATTCCTCAGAATCGGACAGCTGCAGCCTTTCCGGGCTCATACCTCGAGCTTGAGAAACCGAGAAGTGGGCTCACGGATGGGGAAACGAGGAGTCAGAGCTGGCAGATGAGGATTGGGAAAAAGCCTCGGCAGCCCCGATGCCCTCGGAGATATGACCGCATGACTGCAGCCGCCGCGCCGCCTCAGCAGCCACAGGACCCAAGCGACGGGGAGAGCTCATCCAGCCGTCTTCAGAAAAGGGGCCGCACGAGACCTCAGTACCCTCAGGGACAGAGCCTCGCAATGGTCGCAAGCAGCCCCCTCGAGAGCTGCCTGGGCATTCGGCCTCCCCAGACAAGACACACACAGTTCACAAGTGTCCCCAGCCGTGATGTAGCGTGGGCATGGAAAGACACTTCCGAAACTGCTCACCAGCCATGATCTCCTCTGCAAAATTTCCAGGTAGGACAAACGTTTGTGGTTGTTTGTGGAGCTTTTGACTATAAAACAGAGTGCCTACTGAATAGAAAAAAGCTGATGTGTCCTGTGTGCTTATATATGCCTCCACTTACACCGTCACTGCGCTACCGTTCTAGGAACACCAATAGGATTGGAGTAGTTTCATTCATGATTCAGCTCTGCCACGCCCAGAGGTGTTCCCATAGTGTCGTCACCGACGCAGTTTGAGTTCCCTCGAAGGGGAACTGTTCACTAAAATATGTAATATACTTTATATCACTGTCCAGGTTTAACTAATGTTAACATAACAGTTCCAGCATGAGTGTTTTAACAGAGACATACGACTGAAAGTTAAAGTTTCACAGACAGCATTTATCTTTTTACTTTAACAGCATCAGTATATGCTGTTCACACAGTTTAATGGTTAGAGAATGAATAAATGTGTTATTGGGTGTATATTCCCTATAAGCCTCACTTTCACTTTGAAATTCTGACTGCCACCAGCCTTTTTTTCTGGATAAATAGCATATAACAGGCTTTTTTGCTGAATCAGTGGAACTCAGTCGAAGCTGTTAAAGAAAACACTTGGAGCTTTTTCTTTTCACATAAAAAGAGGAATCACCACCAGAATCTTACTATCCGACAACGCCACCTGGGGACTTCCACTCCAGGCAATGCTCTATTTCTACTTTGACTAAAATTTTATACAAAGACTACATAGGTTCATTGAAGTAAGAGAGACGTGGCTCCAAAAGAATAACTTATTGATAATTGGTAACTGGAAGTGCCTGAAAAGAGGATGGTTAATACTATAAATAAGTAATGAAATTACAATGGAATATGAAAGTTTATCACAAATTTGGCAAACAATTTGTTTTATCTAACACTTGGAGCTTTTTTCTTTTCATCTCTTTTTGGTGTCAAAATGTTACTTACCCAGTTTAGGTTCACTGCATAAATGTACTTTAACCAACATCTTTTCTCATGCTCAGGTACATTCATTGACACTGTGCATGCAGTGCAGTACAACCAAATGAAATGTATCAGTGATGTACGCTGTTTAAAACAATGTTTAACTTTGTAGTATCTTCTTTAATTTTTTAAATGTAACTTTACTTAAGCTGTACCCACAGGAAAAGGGAGAAAAGTGCTGCATAGTGTTATTTTTAATTAGTTGATTTGCAGTGACATGCCAGACTGGAAGAGTCCAGTCAGATCTATGCAGGTGCACAGCATCGTCATTTTAACCTGATTCACACACGTCAGTTTTCTGCTGCAGCTTACCTGCAAGTTCTAGACTCTCTGGTCAGGCTGTTATAGTGTTATAACTGGCTCTGATGTCTGGGTAGAAGTAGAGCCTTTCAGTGTGTTCACTCTTGTTAAGGAGCATTCACCTAATTTCCTCTCAACAATATGCAGGAATCCAAGGAGTGTAGCAAGCTGTTTGTTTTTCATACATTGCCTTGTTAATTGTCTGGGTTGCTACGAATTCTTGTGTATTCTTGTATAGTTTTACAGATATTTTTATAGAGGTTGTTATTTTTTTAATGTGAATGTTTGATTTTTTTCCTTCCTAGCATTAACAGACATGTTTTTACAAGTTTGTGCTTGTGTTTTTCCCTTTCCTGTTAAATGCCTGCAAACTGAAATACATGCTCTCGTTCATATAAATAAACCAAACTACAACAGAACAGATGTTAAGTTATTTTTCATATCTCAGTTTGAACTTTTCTTCAGTGCTGAGCTGGCACTCAGGTGAAACAGGCTGCTAATCGTCCATCACACCTCAGCACAGATCACTTTGCTATCTGATTGTTTATCAAATGTTGTCTTGTTCATTACGAACATTTTCATAATACAAGTTATGCAATTATACATAGAAATACAACTACATATAAACTTCAGAATGATTTTTTTAGGTGAAACAAATTTTAGTTGTTCATGTATAGCCCTAACTGCAAATGGAATTTTCCAAAACTGGATTGTGTTTTCTTCTGCAGTATATTCTGATTAAATGAAAAGCACAAAACCTTAAAAACGTAATTCAACGCAGAACTGTAATAAGCAACAGTACACATTAGTTACATTTATTGTATGTGTCGAGTTTTAGATATATGCATGTGTGGCCAGGCTTGTGGTGGCACTAAAAGAGGAATCACCACCAGAATCTTACTATCCGACAACGCCACCTGGGGACTTCCACCCCAGGCAATGCTCTATTTCTACTTTGACAAAAACTTTATACAAAGGCTACACAGGTTCATTGAAGTAAGACAGAGACGTGGCTCCAAAAGAATAACTTGATGATAATCGGTAACTGGAAGTGCCTGAAAAGAGGATGGTGAATACTATAAATAAGTAATCAAATTACAATGTAATATTACAAATTTGGCAAACAATTTGTTTTATCTTTAACAAAAACTCCCCGTTATTACCAGTGTTTGGAATAACGGCGTTTAAAAAGAACGGCGTTACGTAACGGCGTTATTTTTTCAGTAACGGGGTAATCTAACTAATTACTTTTCCCGTTGTTACAACGCCGTTAACGTTACTGGTCGTTAAATGCGGTGCGTTACTATGTAGTAAACTGTGTAATCCAAACGCACCAGCTGGCTCACACAGCTAGTCAGGAGGTGGGTTAATAACGAGGTAAGCAGTGCTTGAAGTGGACCGGTACGCTGCGCTCTCCATATCAGGTTCTCTGGGCGCAACGTGGCGCTCAACTGTTCCCGTTCTCGCCTGCCTGCTAAACTCTTTCGGCGGGGAGAGACGAGGGACAAGAGAAGCTTGGGTGCCAGCGATTATGTTGGCTAAGGCAGAGTCATGTTTCTTGGTAGCCAATCAGAGCCAGTGTTTTTAGCACACATGCCACACACACACACACAACAGCTAAACAGAGATTCGATGAAGAAGCAGAGATTTTTTTTAACAGTAACGCAAATAGTTACTTTCCCTGGTAACGAGTTACTTTTATTACAGAGTAATTCAGTTACTAACTCAGTTACTTTTTGGAACAAGTAGTGAGTAACTATAACTAATTACTTTTTAGTAACGTTACTTTTTAGTAAACACTGGTTATTACTGATTCTTGAACCAAACAAAAAGGCAGAGGGGGCCAGGGCCAGCTGTGGGGAAGCAGTTTAAGGGTGTGCTCTAGGGGTGCAGCAACTTACCCACCGCATCTGCTCACTGCAATCGATGGTCACTGCAAGTCGTGTCACTACCAAATTGTGCCCCAGTGCCGTTAACACTACAATCAGTGAAGGAACCCACACTAGCGTGCCTAGTCTCCACCACAAGCCGACCACTTGCACCACTGAAAAGAACAAAACAGCAAGTTAAATAAAACACAATGGACCAGTTAGTTATATCTAAAATATAGGCCTAGCCAACTATAGGGGCTGGTTGGAGACACTACAGCCAGAGTGTACCAGCAACAATGATTTAAATCTTAATTTTACAAAGGCAAAAGAGCAGCTGACCACCTACAATTAAAAACACATACATTATAACAGATTTATAAAAGTAAATAATACTTACCTCAGGTATTTATCATCCTCTACTTGTTGCTCCTTAAGCTTCTCATACCTTAACACAGGGTGTTCTGTAAGGAACAATACATCACACCACTCCAGACAGGGAACCTTGGAATCAGCCAAACCACATAACAGGCAGGCAGTAGGCTGCTGAAAAACATACAACCTCAGTCACTGGGAAAAGGCAATGAAAACATAAGACAATGTTTTTACTAACTCACCTACCTAAACGTCACAGAGGGTTCATGTGGCAACAGACAGGCAGGGAAAAAGCACAGAGGCAGCCATGATACTACAGCTGCTTTAAATAAGCTCAGCTAATGAGGGGGTTTGATCTGGGTGGAGCTAATTTGATGAGGTGTGTTCAAGAGCAAGGCTTAACAACTGTAAGTCTGCATAGAAACACACACGACTATTTAGGAGGACACGAATCAGCTTTATTGGCAGGTATGTGTTCACATACAAGGAATTTGACTCAGGATTTTATATTGCTCACGATGTGCTTAGTCATACAAACATACAAAATCAATAAAATAATAAAAATAAGATAAAGTCAGACACAGACTTATACACACTATGAACAAAAACAATATAGACATATTGACAAATAGTGCAGTGAGCAGAGCACAAAGGATGCAGGAGTATGTACATGTCAGAAGTGGATGTGAGATACTGAGATACATATAGATGCATACATGTACACATGTACACAGTGCAATGAAGCATAGTGCAAAGGATGCTGGAATAAATAATTATTTTGTTCAGGAGTTATCACTTGAGGTAGGTGGATTTGGTATACAGTATCTACAACATGACATAACAGTATGAACAGCACTGAAATAGAGAATGATGAATAAATAATAAGTGTTAGCCTGTAAACAGGTGGCTGTTTAGAGACAGATTTAGTGGGGTATTGCATTCAGAAACCAGCTGTTCATTAGAGTGATGGCTTGTGAGTCTGTTGGTTTTGGCATATAGTGCTCTGTAGCACCTACCAGAGGGGAGAAGCTGGTTGTGTCCAGAGTGAGATGGATCTGCAGTGATGCTTCCTGCCCGCTTCCTGACTCTGGAAATGTGTTAGTCCTGAATGGAAGGCAGGTTAGCACGATGATCTTTTCTGCAGTCCTGACTGTCCGTTGTAGTCTGTCCCTGTCCTTTTTGGTGGCAGATCCAAACCAGACAGTGATGGAGGTGCAGAGGACAGACTGGATGATGGCTGTGTAGAAGTGGATCAGCAGCTCCTTAGGTAGGTTGAGCTCCCTGAGCTGGCGCAGGAAGTACATCCTCTGCTGGGCCTTCTTGATGATGGTGTCAGTGTTGGGCTCCCACTTCAGGTCCTGGGATATAGTGGATCCCTGAAACCTGAAGGATTCCACAGCAGACTCAGGGCTGTTGAGTATGGTGGCGGGGGCTGTAATGTCATTCAGATGGGCCAACACCAGCTTTCAAAGGACTTCATGACTACAGATGTCAGAGTGGCGGGCCTGTAGTCATTTAGTCCAGAGATGTAGGAGTTTTGGGGACCGGGATGACTGTAGAGTGTTTGAAGCAGGAGGGAACTTCACACAGCTCCAGTGATCTGTTGAAGATCAGGATGGAGACACACCGTCAGGTCCAGGAGCCTTCGTGCTCTTCTACCCTTGAAAGAGCTGGCTCACATCATCTACACAGATCATGAGCCCGGTGAGGGGTCGGGAGAGGCGTGGCAGCGTGGCAGTGGGGAAGTTGATTGTTTGAAGATGGTGTTGGAGCCGGGGAGAGGGGCATACTGAGTGAGGTAGGGCTTGATTTTCCTTATGTTGTATAGGAACGATTATCCCTATGTTAAAAAACAGTAGTAGTCTAGGGATGAAGGAAGCAACAAATCGCCAGTGAAATCAGGCAGGTATGGCCTTTTATTGTCAAGTGGCAAAAATAATAAACAGTTACAGACTTTTCTTGAAGTTCAAGTAACAAACAGCACAATGAACATTAAAAGGTGAAGCAGGGAACCAAGTAAATAGCCATGGATGGCAATGACTTTAATCTTACTGCCAGTATGCATCTTTGAGTACTTGGGCAAGCGCGCTGTATAAATCAAATTTATTGTTATTATTTTTCAACAGAGATTTTGACCTGTTCTTCATATCATAAATCTACCATCACTCTTTTGTTGTTTACTCTAAGTAAAAAGCACCATCTGTTATCTTCACTGCTATAAAATTAAGTTTTTTCAGTCAGCTTATATTTGCTGTGTGCCATTTTTTAATTACTCAAAGCAAAGGTTGAGAATAAAATATTTTGGAGTTAGCCAAAAGCTAAAGGGCTGTCAATCACAATGAAAGCCACCGCTTCTCAATTTCAACTTTCCCAACCCTGCTGTTACCCGAACACCATACTGAAAGCTGAGCAAGAAGCTCTCATGCTGTGTATTTTCTAAAAAACATCTAGCGGTTTATTTAAGTCTTCAGTTTTCCTTTTAAGCGCTGAGCAAGTTGAAACAAATTCATGAGGAACAGCAAGGTGTCACCTGCTTTCACATCTGCGTAATATAAAGTGAGAAGATCTAACACTACAGGCTGCTCAGGGATTTGTTAAGGTCTCAAACAGAAACCTTATGTCTAATGGCCTTTAGATCCCAAAGTGAAAGTAGACTTCTATGTTGGAAAGGAATCATCACAGACTTTGACATGTTATCAGTATAATAAACCTGCTGTCTCTTTGTTTTATACTCTGATCGCACATAGCAGTGAGGACAAGACATGGCACTGTGCACCAAATGACCTTCACAACATTTCCTTCTTTTATTACCTGACCGCCTTTTGTAACTTCAAAATAAAAGATAAGGACAAAATGTTTGGGAGCGGTGTGGATTTTCCCCAAACCTCAAAATGACTGTACAGCACATTAAAGTAACAGCTCTTGGCATAAACTGCCAGAGATACTACTTTACTGTGCCGACCACCTTCATTTGAATGAAGGCGAGTCTGTAGCTACTGCGTAGGTGTCAAAGAGGACTGTATTGTGTAGTAGGCTACTTCCTGTGGTTGCAATAGCCATACAAATGAAAAAAAGTTGAGCGATCATAAACTCTAAAATGTTGCAACAAAGAGCTGTGCACATTTACAACAGCAGCAGTGAGTTAAGTCACATGATTTTTGTCACGTGACTTACTTAAACCCAAACCACCATTTTCCCAAACCCTAACCAAGTAGTTTTGGTGGCCTAACATAACCAAACTACCATAGTTTCACAAAGTTAACCATGTGTTTAAGGTGTACTGTAGCTGGACTAGTGCGATGCTCATGTGTTGTTTTGGAGACTTTGGCAGACAACCTGTTTTGTCATGGACATGTAGCATGTTTGCAATGAAAGCAATGGAGGCATTTGAAGCAAGCAAGGCTGACAGAAAGCATTACTGAGCCAAGCTGGGTTAGGTAATCCGATGTAACCAGGAGAGCGTAACACTCCCACCCTAAGTTACTGAGCGGGGCACACTGAAAGAAAAAAACACCAAAACAAACCATAAACACTCCTTCAGAATACCTCGTGCCAAGGCCCCTTTCCAATGGACGAGCACCACTTGATTTGATTTGATATCTTTATTTTTTGAACATGTAAATAAAAAATTAAAAATCAATGATACCACTGACCACTTCAGATGACAGTCACCAGACTCACACACTGTGCTTTGTCAAACTTTGTCAAAATCTTTACAACGTCTGGAATTGAGATCTTACACAAAGGGAATACTTCTGGGAATCGAGTGGACAAACACACATCACAGTCAACAAAAACTTACCAGTTTTTGTACGAGGCAGGGGACCCACATGGTCAACCAGAACTGGTCCAAAAGGCTCACATACCACTGAAATCAGATATAGAGAAGCCGGAGCAATCTGGGTTACAGCACTACAGTCATCTGCAGCAGAGGCATGTGATGGCATCCATCCACTCAAATCAATTTCCTCCTCATGCTGTTTACACATAGATAGAGAAACAGCACATGCAGTAAAAACTTTGGGAAACTTCTGAGCAAGCTCATCAGGAACCTGCCTAACAGGAATCGAGCGTCACTTCAGGTTTAACCAACACCTTTCCACTGGCCAAGTCATTCTCCATCAAAAGGCAATCCCTTTTATCGGGAAACCAGGACACACCCCACAGACACTTCTCCTGACACAAGGTCAGACTCTATGCAAAGCACATCAATGTCTTCCATACAAAACCCAACACAGGAACATCAGAACCCACAGCAGACTCATTACTGAATGGCAAAACTCCTTCCAGAATAAAGAGACTGGGAGGCAGCAGTGTCCCGCAAAATCTTCACCGGCACCTTAAGTTTGACAACACCATCCATAACAACTGGAGCAAAAGTCAGGTCAGTAGACATGTCCTTAGACAAGACAGGTTCATTTAAATTTTGTTCTACGTTGTGTAGTAAAGCTACAGGCTTCACATCTCACCTTTTTCAACACAGGACAGCCTGCCACAATATCCTCTTTTTTTTACAATAGAAACACATGATGTCTTTTACCTTCAAATCATCCTGATCAGCCTCAACATCAAGCTCTGAGGGACCAGCATTTCTGCCACCCTCAGAGACCCCACTATGCCCATCCTTCACAGTAGAAGTCAAATTTTGAAAAGGCTTACTAACATTACAAAAGGACGATCCAAAAAACATTCTTAGCGTGTAAGAACATATTCGATCAACTAAGACAGCAGCTTTAAAAACATCACAAACCTTATGTTCATTTAAGTAAGATGAAACCCGCTCTGGAAGACTGTTTTTAAAATCCTCAATTAATATTAACTGTTTAAGCTGTGCAAAATCATCAACCTCATTAGATGTACACCAGCGATCAAAAGAGTCTCCTTCTCGAGCAAATTCAACACTACGTCTGATGGCCAAACTCTTTCAACCGGCGAAACTTTTGGCGGTACGCCTCCGGCACCAGCTCATATGCTCTAA
>JALXJV020000005.1:33755452-34018038 GCA_024633595.2 Lepomis macrochirus
TAATAGGTAGAAATACTGTTTTGCATCATTTTGGAGAAATTTAATATTCAATAACTTCACTGTTATGAGGTGTAGCATCTCCAAAATCACCTCATACGTCATTGATATTGGTTTGGAGAAATATTGTTTTGCATAATTTTGGGGAATTTTAATATTCAATAAAATTCAATAACTTCAATGTCATAAGCTGGAGTGTCTCAAAAATCACCTCATACATCACTGATATCCCGCTTGTGATACTACAACACTTATTTTGCAGAAATGTAGTTTTGCATATTTTTGGTGAATTTTAATATTCAATAAAAATCAATAACTTCACTTTTATAAGGTGTAGTGTCTCAAAAATCACCACAGGCATCAGGGATCTCCTGCTTGTGATACTACAACACTTATTTTGCAGAAATATAGTTTTGCATAATTTTGGGCAATTTTAATATTCAATAAAATTCAATAACTTCAGTCCCCAAAACTAAGCAAAAGCTTTTTTCTCTCAATAACTGTTGTAGTGTAGAAGAGGGGTGACCCCTAGTGGTTGAACTTTGATTTGACGGTACAACAGCCTCTAACAGTGAAGTTATTGAGTTTTATTGAATATTAAAATTCCCAAAATTATGCAAAACAATATTTCTCCAAATCAAATGTTGTAGTATCACAAGCAGGATATCACTGATGTATGAGGTGATTTTTGAGACACTCAGCTTATGACATTGAAGTTATTGAATTTTATTGAATATTAAAATTCCCAAAATTATGCAAAATATATTTCTGTACAATAAGTATTGTAGTATCACAAGCGGGATATCAGTGATGTGTGAGGTGATTTTGGAGGCATCACAGTTCATAACAGTGAAGTTATTGAATATTAAATTTCTCCAAAATTATGCAAAACAGTATTTCTACCTATTAAGTATTATAGTATCATCAGCATGATATCACTAATGCCTGGGGTGATATTGGAGACACTACAGCTTATAACAGTGTAGTTATTGAATATTAAAAATAGGCCTACCTAATATTAGGTATGCAAATGCATTTTTTCCCAAACTAAGTGTTGTAGTATAACCAGTAGTCTATCATAAATGTGTAACGTGATTTTGGGGGCACGACATTGTATAAGTGTGAAGTTATTGAATATTTCTGCAGTATGTTTTTTCGGCGTTGCAATTTGTAGACGGTCCCTGCGCCCTCGTCTCACAGCCGGCTGCACGTAGAGACCAATGTTATTTTAGGTGAAAATGGACTTGTAGCTTGTTGTCTACTTAACTACGATAGTAAAGAGCCCTTGTTTGTGTTTCAAAACGTTTTGCTTTCGAGTTATTGATCCCGGAAGTTCGAATCTGTGAATATATGTCCAACTTTACCGAACTGTCTTGTGATTAGTGGAAGTTACAGTCGCGAGGACAGGGAAAGTGTTCAGGCAGCCACGGTGGAGCGATCTGTCACGCGCGTTACGCAGACAGATGTGTTTTTCCTTATAACAGACAGGTGACTTTATGAACAAAAATAATTAATTTTTTGCTTGTGTTTTGATTTTCACGTGTGTTAATGTTCACTGACATTCAATGTACCGATTTTTTTTCTTTTGGCCCAGGGGTTATTGGTGTAACATTAGACAGCCTTAGACAAAGTAAGACGAGTTAACTGTTTAACAATTTCTGCTGTCACGTCTTTAGGTACTCAGATCCAGCTGTTGAATTTATCCATATGTTTCCAGCAGAGTGACATCATGGCGGCTGCAGCATCAAGTGAGTCCAGTCAGACTGTGTTAGTCTGAAAAACACTTTGCTACTTCAGACTGCAGGCCAATGTGACCCAAATCCGATTTTTTCGCCCATATATGTGACTTAATCAGATCTGATCTTTTTATGCCAGTGTGAACAGGCCAAGTCATGGAATCTGAACTTTTCCAGATCGGAACACTTCCATATGAGGTCCAAATGCGATACAGACCGGATCTTCTTTATCTTTTAAATGCGACCTGAGTCTGGACCTATGGTCTGGACACTCAGGTCGCATGTTGATCCGACTTCACGTCACTGTAAAGCAGCTGTTCTGCTGTAGCCTGAGCTGCGTGACGTGCATGATACTTGTCCTGGCAGACACCGTGGGGAGAGAGAGAGAGAGAGAGAGTGGGAGTTGTGGGGCAGTTGCGACGTACAGCGCCGAAAACTGTTATGAAAAGAACAGAAAGTTGAGAACATTTGTCATAATTCGGAGAAATGTGACCCGTGAGAGACAATGAAAACGGGAGTGTCCCGCGAGCTATCCGGAGCTATGCTGCTTTGTATTTTTATCCCCCCCCCCGTTGCTTCTTGTGTGCCTTCTGCTGCGTCTGACCTCCTGTTATTCTTCTGCGCATGCGGGTCACTTTCAGGCACACTGGAGTCTGAAATGGGCCACATTTAAACTATAATGAGAACTGTCAAACAAAAAAAATCTGAATTGAGCATAAAGGCCTGCAGTCTGACCGTAGCCTTTGTCTGCTCTTAACATCTGCATTAAAGAACTGTATTTTTTATTCCTGCACAAAAAGTCATTTGGTTTCCAGATCTCTGATGAAAAATGTTTGTTACCTTTCACTGTGATGGATCACACAACAAAGATCATTTTCAGTACTGTGCTCACTAAGTCTTTCCTAAATTAAAGTTTTGTAAAATATTTATTTTCCATAAGTATCTTCACCTTTGTGCAGCCTCACTGATGCAGGCTGTTTGAATCAAAGTTAACTTTGTATTTACATGTTTGTGTTGCAAACAGTGCAGAGCACAGATATGAATGGTGATTTTTGTCAGGGATACAAAATACATTATAATATCAGAAAATGGTAAATAAAACTGTGATATACTGTATAACACCACGTAATAGTGTCGTTCAAAGAACGTTTCATTCATTTGACCTAATCCTGTGTGTGACTCAGGAGGAACGGGTTGTCTCAGTGAGTAATTCGTTCATTTTCACGCATGTGTGAAGGATCTTGGACTCTTAGTCACTCGTCACACAGCAGCTGCACAGGAAACAGAACTGATTAGTTCACGACTCTCAACTGTCTGAGTCGTTGATTTGTCATGTATTTTCTATTTATATATTCATATTCTATTTTTATTCAAAGTGTATTTTCTTATCTGTGGTGTTGTGTTGTATCTGGAGCTGCTGCAACCTGAGAATAAGTGTTGTGTTGTTCAAAGAACGCTTCGTTCATTTGACCTAATCCTGTGTGTGACTCAGGAGGAACGGGTTGTCTCAGTGAGTAATTCGTCCATTTTCACGCATGTGTGAAGGATCTTGGACTCTTAGTCACTCGTCACACAGCAGCTGCATGGGCTCCGTCAGCACAGGAAACAGAGCTGATTAGTTCACGACTCTCAACTGTCTGTTTGAGTCGTTCATCTGTCACGTGACAGCTCCTACTGTGGAGCAGGAATGAGCTGCTCGTTCACCGCTCACATGGGTCCTCCTCAGTCTTTGGTTCATTCTGCAGGCTGAGTGACTGCCGGCGCCGGAGAATGAGAGGCAGGTCAGCTGTCAGATAACAGTCACTGGACTGACGTTATATAGCTATTTTGTTAATGACGTAACATTTAATAAAGCATAACGTTATTACAGCGCAGTGATGCTGTGCTAAGCTATAGTTTTAACACAGTCGCACCGTAACTTTAGTCCTGCTAGTGTTTACAGCTAACAGCTGATGAGAGTTGTTCTGGCTCCACTTCAGAGCCCTGACAGGACTCTACCGGGAGCTGAATTACCTCTGAGGTCACCTCCTCTCTAAAACAAACAGACCGGCTCATTAAAACATTAAAACACAGCCACATAGCAGTGTTAGCAGCCCTGTGGTGTGTTACAGCTAACAGCTGATCCAGGTCCGCCAGAGAACACAACGTAACTTATACTTACTTTTACTTTTTATTTCCCAACAGAGCCGTGCTGTTGTTTCACAGCTCCTGACTGGTGAACAACCTGCAGTGTTTGAGAGCGACGTGCTCATGTTTGTTTCTCTGTCTGCAGAATCAGGACCTGATGTGGTCCAGTCTGAGTCCAGACCTGCCAAACTGCTGCATTTATATAATGTGTTAATATTTCTTTGTTCCTCTCTGTGCCGGAGTTCTTTATGAACTTGGTGGCTTGAGCCAGATTATTATTAAATTGTTTGAATTTTAATAAGAGTGTGTTTATTCATATAGTGAATCAAGCTCATTACTTCTATATCACGCTAAATCTGATATTAATATTTTACTCATGGATAGGGACGTTAGGCTGCTGTATGAATGAGCAGGTTAGAGATAATGATAATGATTATATAGATAAGCCTTTATATGGCTGGTTTGGTTGTGTACTCAGTTAACACTGTGAAAATGGAAGGATTTAGGCGGAGTAGTGGCATATAGACAACATATTTCTGTGGTTTTTCCATGGTTTGACTTTGGTTGTGGGCCCAAGGGGGTTTATATGATGATGATAGAGAGGAATCAAGAGGTGAATTTGTGCTTTATACTTTGTCAGTTACAGCAAGCCAGGCAGCCTAACCAGTCTAGTTCAATCGAAATGACACAAAAAAAGATTAGTTCCTTTTAATGAACGAGATTTGAAGGAACGAGTCTGTCAGAAGAGTCGAACTTGCCATCACTACCCTGTAAAATGATGACAAAAAAAACACATATAAACAAAAACAAATGCATGGCAAATGCAGTTAATAGTAAAAAATGTATGTAGGTGTGATTTTAACATGGATTGTTAAGACAGACTTTATTGTTCGTACACTGGAGAGATTCTCAGGTTGCAGCAGCTCCAGATACAACACAACACCAGAGATAAGAAAATACACTTTGAATAAAAATAGAATATAAAAATTTATATAAATACAAATACAGTAGAACTATAAAATAACAATAATAGTTTTGTGTCCACTATATTCACCTTTTTATGATCATGTCTAAGTTCATGCATTTAATTCCTGTTTTGTAAAACACTTTGAGCTGAAATTCTTGTTTGAAAGTTGTTTTACACATAAAGTTTATTATTTCATTGTTTGGTACAGGGTAAGAATAAGTTGTACCATGTTAGATGCATAACTCAATCTGTAACCTTGTATAATGGATTCTGGTTATGCCCTAAGGTATACATGTTTCTCAGAGGTGGACCATGTTCTCATTCAGTCTTCTTTGTTGCTTTGAGTTTTGGCTGCAGACTTTTGTGGATCAAAGGCAGAAGCTCTTCCTACACGTCTTGTTTTGCTCGTGATTTTTACTAGTTTTATCTGCAACTACTTAAATACAAAATAATCAGCAGCAACATGTCCTTCCAGAAACAGAAATTTAGATTGTTGAATGAATCGATGTTCTGTATCCTTACAGTGTCAGAAGATCTTCAACCCCTGAAGCGGAGAAGCAGCTTGGAATTCGAGCCACCCAACAGTGAGTTAAACTGAACTGAGTCAGAATTATTCTTCTGTATATTAACATCTGGAATTACAGTGTTTTTTATGTGCTGGGTACAAACTCACATTTTATTTTATTTGAATATTTGCAAGCTCATTGATAAAATTGTAAGTTTTAACATGATAACAGCTGACACATTCTCTCAAGTCCACCTCCATTTAAACAAAAACAAATGCATGGCAAATGCAGTTAATAGTAAAATGTATGTAGGTGTGATTTTAACATGGATTGTTAAGATAGACTTTATTGATCGATTACACTGGGGAGATTCTCAGTAGTGATGGCAAGTTTGACTCTTTTGACAGACCTCGTTCATTCAAATCTCGTTCATTAAAAGGAATTAATCTTTTTTTGTGTCATTTCGTTTATTTCGTTCATTTCAACTAGGCTGGTTATTGTGGTGCTGCAGCCCTCTAGTGGGCGATTAAAAAAACAGCGTCTTTCTCAAACAAAAGGCTGCCTGGCTTCCTTTAGCTAACAAAGTATAAAGCACAAATTCACCTCTATCATTATTATATACACCTCCTGGGCTCACAACCAAATCCAAACCATGGAAAACCACAGAAATATGTTGTCTATATGCCACTACTCCGCCTAAATCCTTCCATTTTCACAATCTTTCCTGAACCAGACCAGCCATATAAAGGCTTATCTATATAGTCACTATCTTTATCTGTAACCTGCTCATTCATACAGCAGCCTAACGTCCCTATCCATGAGTAAAATATTAATATCAGATTTTATGTATATAGAAGTAATGAGCTTGATTCACTATATGAATAAACACACTCTTATTAAAATTCAAACAATTTAATAATAATCTGGCTCAAGCCACCAAGTTCATAAAGAACTCCGGCACAGAGAGGAACAAAGAAATATTAACACATTATATAAATGCAGCAGTTTGGCAGGTCTGGACTCAGAATGGGCCACATCAGGTCCTGATTCTGCAGACAGAGAAACAAACATGAGCACGTCGCTCTCAAACACTGCAGGTTGTTCACCAGTCAGGAGCTGTGAAACAACAGCACGGCTCTGTTGGGAAATAAAAAGTAAAAGTAAGTATAAGTTACGTTGTGTTCTCTGGCGGACCTGGATCAGCTGTTAGCTGTAACACACCACAGGGCTGCTAACACTGCTATGTGGCTGTGTTTTAATGTTTTAATGAGCCGGTCTGTTTGTTTTAGAGAGGAGGTGACCTCAGAGGTAATTCAGCTCCCGGTAGAGTCCTGTCAGGGCTCTGAAGTGGAGCCAGAACAACTCTCATCAGCTGTTGGCTGTAAACACTAGCAGTTACGGTGCGGCTGTGTTAAAACTATAACTTAGCACAACATCACTGCGCTGTAATGATGTTATGCTTTATTAAATTTTGTCATTAACAAAATAGCTCTATAATGTCAGTCCAGTGACTGTTACCTATACAAATACAGTAGAACTATAAAATAACAATAATAGTTTTGTGTCCACTATATTCACCTTTTATGATCATGTCTAAGTTCATGCATTTAATTCCTGTTTTGTAAAACACTTTGAGCTGAAATTCTTGTTTGAAAGTTGTTTTACACATAATGTTTATTATTATTTCATTGTTTGGTACAGGGTAAGAATAAGTTGTACCATGTTAGATGCATAACTCAATCTGTAACCTTGTATAATGGATTCTGGTTATGCCCTAAGGTATACATGTTTCTCAGAGGTGGACCATGTTCTCATTCAGTCTTCTTGTTGCTTTGAGTTTTGGCTGCAGACTTTTTGTGGATCAAAGGCAGAAGCTCTTCCTACACGTCTTGTTTTGCTCGTGATTTTTACTAGTTTTATCTGCAACTACTTAAATACAAAATAATCAGCAGCAACATGTCCTTCCAGAAACAGAAATTTAGATTGTTGAATGAATCGATGTTCTGTATCCTTACAGTGTCAGAAGATCTTCAACCCCTGAAGCGGAGAAGCAGCTTGGAATTCGAGCCACCCAACAGTGAGTTAAACTGAACTGAGTCAGAATTATTCTTCTGTATATTAACATCTGGAATTACAGTGTTTTTATGTGCTGGGTACAAACTCACATTTTATTTTATTTGAATATTTGCAAGCTCATTGATAAAAGTGTTTCAACATGATAACAGCTGACACATTCTCTGAAGTCCACCTTGAAAAATATTGACTTTGGTTATAAATCCAAAATATATTGTTTTCATTTTGGACAAAGTTTAGTTTAGTTTTTTAATTCAGTGTTTTCCTTTCAGTGTCTGAGCTGAGGGTTGTTCTGCTGGGGAACAGCTGGTCTGAGAGGAGTTCAGTGGGGAACTTCATACTGGGAGAGACTGTGTTCAACACTGAGGAAGAACCAGACGACTGTCTGAGAGTCAGTGGACGATTGAAGGAAAAAGAAATAGTTCTCATCAACACCCCAGATCTGCTGCATCCCAACATCTCTGAAGAGAAACTGACAGAACATGTGACAAACTGTGTGAGACTCTCTGATCCTGGACCTCATGTGTTCCTGCTGGTTCTTCAGCCTGAAGACTTCACTGAGGAACACAAACTGAGGCTCTGCAGAGTCCTGGAACTCTTCAGTGATCGATCATTTGATCATTCACTGGTTCTGATATCAACACCCAGAGAGGAGACTCCAGGTTTAAAGAAAAAAATACAAGGAACAGCCTCCATTAAAAGACCTGATCAGAAAATGTAGATACAGATACCTGAAGCAGAAGAACCTTGAGCTTCCAGAGCTGTTAACACGTTTGGGTGAAATTGTAACAGTGAACAATGGAGAGCACGTGAGCTGTGAAGTATTTCAGGATGCAGCAACAGGTCCTGATCAGGGAATCCTGAAACAACGAGAAGGAACATTTTTTAACTTGGATTCTACAAAGTCTGTCGGTAAGTGCAGGACTGTAATTCAGTTAATGAGAACTTTATACAGCACAACTGATAATGTTTACTGTGTTCTTTACAGAGCTGAGAACTCCCAGTGAATACACCCCACCCCACCAGTGTAAGTACATCAGAAGACATAATCCAGATTACAACAGTAACAACATATAATACAACACTTTGATGTATGAGATGAGATATGTGAGGGATTATACCTGATGAGGTGTCCATTACCAGGAATTAATGAATGACTGGGAGGCCAGTACAGTCCATTAACTCCTAATTATTTTAGAGACATCTCGAGGGTGTTTCCTACTTATACCCTGGTCACTTGGCCCAGAAAAAAACCCCAAAACCATTAATTTATGTTTTCATTAGTTTTGCCATTATAATTTTTTCACAAACCATACCTCAGTTTCCCTGGTAAAACCTTAAGGTAATTGCTGCATATAAGCTTTGGTAAACTCCAGTCAGCTGATTGTTTTCTTCTGTGGTTTTTGAGGCAGTGTTGTTAACAGGGGAGCTGCAGCTGGTCGCCCTCTGGTAGGCAAACTATGCAACACCCATGACATGAGTGAAGGATCTGACTCTAGGTTTCTTTTTTAATAGTTATATATCTGCTGTTATAAACGGCCAAAGCCGATTAAATGCAATTAGGTCATATCGGCCAATAATATCGGCCGGCCGATATATCAGTCGGGCTCTAGTTATCAGTCAGGATTTGGTAAAATCTACAAAATCTTGCTCTACATATACAAATCAAATGTTAATTTTGGTGAATCACTAATATTGCTGACTGAAAAGGATCCATAATGAGCAAACTGTTACAAACTTATAGACATGCTAATGTATATAATTGTACCATTGAAAATTATGGTTCATATATTTAATTATGGAGGGCACATGGATTTTTACACAATGAGAACCAATTGCCCGTTAAGTCTAGTTCACACTACACAGTTTTTTAGCCTCATTTACCACTCGGCGCCTGTCAGGTTGTGATCGGGAGTAAATCAGCGGTTGATTGGGGGTCGCCTGTCATTATGTGCAAACTACTAAAGGCTGCATCGAAGCGGCTTTCCGACACACGACTGCCACATCATCGACATCTGCCAGATATCTAGCATGCCAAATATCTGGAAGAGTCAGCCGACTTCGACATCTACGTCCAGCCAATGAGAGCAGGCAGCTACTGTTCACTACAAAACACTCTCTGTAGCTCAGACGACCTGTTATCTGCGTGTGCTAATCCATTCTTTCACCCATATTCTTTGTCTTTATAATTTCTATCTTTATAATACAGTTTTTTACAATCACTTTGTTACTATTTTCAGAACCTTGATGTCATTTTTCACAACTCTAGACACAAAACTCACAACCAATGATCAAAATGCACATTTTTCAAAACTCTCACCCTTTTCTCAATTGCTTGGATACAATACACATAAAACTTAGATCATTTGTTCATTCAACAAAATTCACCTGTTCAATATGACACAACTTAACATCAAAGTACTACTATTTCAGAAGGCAATTCACACGTTACATTTCAAATGAGTGTCTATTAATTTCCTTACAATGATCTAACTATCGAACTATTGATACAACTGCTCAAAATGATAAGTAACTGTTGCATTACTCTTTATGCACAGTTGTATGGAAACAAACAATCTTCCATGTTTACAGTAAATCATGAAAGTTTCAAGATAATGGGATTCATTGTCGCCAATTAGAGTGGAGCACAAACCAATTAGACTACAATATCATGCATGTATATGATACGCTACAGTTTGCAATAGCGTTGCAGCACAAAGGAGCTGTGCCTCACGGCCGATGTGCTAGCAGGTAGAGTTAGCCGGTCGACATGCAGGCTGTCAACTCCTACCTAGCTAGTTAGCGACCGGAAGCACTACTCGTGCATCCTGTCACCCGGGGGCGTCACATACATACGCTGCTGGGATGCGTCTCATGCACATGTACCTGGGGGCGTCAACTATACACGCAAAATCGCCGTTTTGCGTACTATAGACACGGCTTTTCCAAAGCGTGTATATGTGACGCAAAAGCATGAGAACAGGCTGGTATTCACAGTACTGCACTGTATAGATGCAGGCCCTTGTAATTGCTTGTCCAATTCTGCCAACTCGTTACTGATGATTGAGTGCACATTGTGGAATGAGTATATAAAGAGTTGATTGGGATCCAATTGCAAGAGCATAGTGATACGTAACATGGAGCCAGCAGGTGATCCAGGTCACAATGGAGGTCAAGCAGTGGTGGGAGGAAGACGAGGAAGACCTGTTGGTCAAAGGAATGGCAGGTGACAGGCACCCCTTCTGAGAGGTGGTTGTGGGCCTCGCTCGAGAGGTGTGGGGAACGTGAGTGGAGGACAAGGCCATGGACCAAGACAGCGGCAGCAACAATGGACTGTCCAATGAAATTCGGGCAATAGTTGTAGACCATGTCACAAATCCTGGCATGACAATGCCAATAATGTCAATAATCAGAACTTTCCACAATGAGAACCGGTAAGTTATCAGCGTGCACTAAACATTACGCTACTCTCAATTGTCAAATGACAGCATACCAATGTGTATCACAGAATAGGTGATGTGACCAAGTTCAATTCAGTTTTATTTATATGGCTCAAATCACAACAACAGTTATCTCACAGTGCTTTTCATAAAGAGCAGGTCTAGACTCTGAAGTTACTGAAGTGTCTTCTTACTGTAATGTTCCCTGTAAAATTGAACAGTGAGAAATAAGTAGGTATTTGAGTTGAAAGATTGTGGGCGTGAGATTGAACTGAGTGAATGAAGTGGTCTTAAATCTTGAGCCCGAGTGATTTGCAGGAACCTCTGTCCACCTGTAAACGTACAGGTGGGTCCAGAGTATAACTGGATCAAAGTGGCCTGCTGACAGACAAGTCCTGGTTTCTCTGTAGTGTCCGAGGGTTTTTGGAGTTTCAGTGGACCCAAAGATTGCTGTGGACCCGAGTACAGACTTTTTTTCTATTTAACTCTTTTAACCCTAATTGTAACTTAGATATTTTATGTTGTTTTAAACTTTTTATATATCCTTGTTGCTTTTATGTTTTACGTAAAGCACTTTGAATTACCTTGTTGTTGAAATGTGCTATAGAAGTAAACTTGCCTTGCCTTCTGCAGGCCATGGATGACACCTGCAGTGACATCACAGCAGACCAGTGTCAGGCCTGGATTCAGCCATGCCCGAAGGTTTTTCCAAGATGTTTGGCTAATGAAAACAGCCATTGTGTTACAGTACAAGCAAGCAAGTTGAGGAACACTGTATTTGATGCTTTACAGTACTGTATTTTCTTTTCTATTTCATAGCTAATTATTTTTGTTTTGATTCAAGTAAACCTATGTTGTGATTGTACTGTTGTGTTTTGCATCAATATATTACAAACTTTGTTCAATGATTCCAGTGTCTGTAGTATTCTCTCTACTACTGCAGTACTTGCAGTACTCTACTTTTACAGAGATATATTAACTGTACATGTAGAACCATAATGAAACCTGTATCACTTGTTTTGTTCTACAATATTTAACAATTGTATGAACAATGACACAGTGAAACTATCGGTTGCTTGTGTGTGGGTGATCTATAGTTATGTTTCAATGGTATTACACAGTAAAGTTGTTTTTTGAACCAATGATTGTGCATGTGCAAGATTTCTTTAAAGATGTAAATGCACAATGCAATGTTTTGAACATTAGACAGCCTGTGTTACAAGTGATAACCATTTTGAGTTTTGTGTCTAGAGTTGTGAAACTTGACATCAAGGTTCTGAAAATAGTAACAAAGTGATTGTAAAAAACAGTAACAAACAACAGCTGTTGTGCGTGCAGGATCGCTCATTTCCCATTTCATGTGTGTTTTGTTGACAAAACGTGGTTTGGAGAGCAGCGTTGGGTGAAAGAGTCACTGTCATCTCATGTCGTGTGTGACCCCGTCACCGATTTGTCACGTAGTATGAATGCCACAATGACTTCAAGACTCCGTCACAGATGGCAAGTTGTATAGTGTGAACGGCACAGATCAGCGGACGCTGAAAGTCGTGGTTGTCTGCACGAGCCTTTATGTCTGAATCCCTCTTTATTAAAGAAATGTTTTAGCAAAGGACCTGGGTGAGAACTCAGCCTATATAGTACTGATTGATATTCTGAGTTTCCCTGTGATAGAGATATTTCTTAAGCTGATGAAACACGGGGCAACTTTTTGAGCTGTGTTGCTGTGCAATGTTGCTGGTAGCAAGTCCGACTATGTTTTGAATGGATAGCGGAAGGGCGAATGGTTAGTGGCGGTGGTGGGGGAAGGGGATTATGGTAGTAATCATTACCATTGATGGGGACATTGCCCAGCACCATTGCTCTAAAAGTTGCTCCATGTATCATCAGCTTTAGGGGGTTTAATTAATGTAACAGGGAAAGGTGAGACAGGTCTAGGCTAGAGTCATTAGCTGACCCCACAAGTGTTCACTGACCTTCAAGCTCTAGTTATTTCTCACTTGTCCTTGTTAGGGAGAGAACAGTTAGACTAATAAGGTAGAGACAGTAGATCAGGTGTCAGGCTAGCAGTTGTCAGTGTTCTCTGGGAATCCAGCCCGTTCTCATCTCAGGGCGTCATATACCGACAATTTGATAAAGAGTGACAAAGCGTAGGTATTTTTACACGAAAGGTACCCTTTAGCGCCTTATGGAGACGCTCGGGTGTCCGTTCAGACCGAACGCTACGCTCGTGGATAAAGGTGTTGACAGCCCCCGAGCTCCTACCCTAACCACAACCATCCGAAATGTTAGTGCCTAAACCCAAGTCACTGAATGTATGCATAGTCGACCGGCTAACCCTACCTGTTAGCACGGCCGATGTGCGCAGCTGTAGGGTTAGCCTCCCTTGTGTTAGCGTAGAAAACGGGAGCGCTTCATACCGGACGCCGAAAGGGTAACTTTAGCGTAAAATCCTTACGCTTTGTCACTCCGGATGAAAGTGTCAGATATGAAGCATTGAGATGAGAACGTGTTGGGGAATCTTACAAGGTTGAGTCTTTCAAGAATGTTTACCAGAACTCACTGGCTCTAAACATCAGATAGATAGAGATTTATTGTTCTAGGTTAAGGCCAGCTAAAGATGACCTAAGAGGAAAATATACAGGAACGAAGGGGAAGACAGAAACGTAAAAGGGACCAAGAGATGTTCTCCTTCAGATTTGTTCACGTGTTGTATGCTGGCACTGTATTTCCTCAGCCGGGCTCAATAAACCGTGCTGTGTTAAGTCACCAATCTCCGAAACTTAGTAACCCCTAAACATGCCTCTCAATATTTCTTCTACACCCTGCACTTTGTTAAATTAATGATGAATCATAGTAAATATGATGAATTGAGGAGTGATGAGAAGTGCTCATTGGAATCTTAAACCAAATGTTTTTATTTTTGTTATTTCATAGCATCTGAACTCAGGATTGTGATGTTTGGAAGTGAAGACAAAAAGAGAACACTGTGCAACCTTATCATCGGGAGCAAAAAGTTTAAATTTTATCAAATAAACCAAAATGTGCAATCTGAGGTCATCTGTGGAGACTGGAAAGGAACACCTCTAAAAGTGGTGAAAACTTCAAGCATGTTTAGTTTGACTGAGGAGAAACTGAGAAGAGAGGTGAAGAGCTGTGTGGATGTTTGTCCTCCTGGACCAAATGTTCTGCTGCTGTTAGTGAAGCCTTCTGATTTCACTGAGGAGAACAGACAAACACTGAAGTTCATCCTGAGTTTGTTTGGTCAAGATGCTTTTAAACACTCAATGGTC
The DNA here is from genome assembly GCA_024633595.2 of Lepomis macrochirus. Classification (NCBI taxonomy): domain Eukaryota; kingdom Metazoa; phylum Chordata; class Actinopteri; order Centrarchiformes; family Centrarchidae; genus Lepomis; species Lepomis macrochirus. The sequence continues at coordinate 33,769,589 of JALXJV020000005.1, forward strand.
ATCAGCACACATGATGGAATAAGTGGCTCTGTCAGTCAGCTGCTTAAAGCCTGTGGAGGAAGACACTACAGGATGTTGGAAAATGACCGCGAGACTGTTAATGGAGAACATAGAGAACATTGTGCATGAAAACAAAGGAACCTTCCTCACCTTCACTGAAGAGACCATCAGACCAAAGTCTGAGCAAATCAAACCAGCTTTAAACCTGGTTCTGTGTGGGAGGAGAGGAGCAGGGAAGACTTCAGCAGCCAAGGCCATTTTTGCTCAGACAGAGTTTCATTCAGTCTCCAACTCATCAGAGTGTGTTAAACATCAGGGAGAGGTGTGTGGACGTTGGGTTTCCCTGGTGGAGCTGCCTGCCTTGTATGGAAAACCTCAGGAGGCAGTGATGGAGGAATCACTCAGGTGTATCTCCCTCTGTGATCCTGAGGGCGTCCATGTCTTCATCCTGGTCCTACCTGTGGGTCCCCTCACTGATGAAGACAAGGGAGAGTTAGAGACCATCCAGAACACATTCAGCTCTCGAGTCGATGACTTCACCATGATTCTGTTCACTGTGGAGTCAGATCCTGCAGCTCCAGCTGTTGTTAACTTTCTAAAGGAAAACAAGGACATCCAGGAGCTCTGTCAGAGCTGTGGAGGAAGATATGTTGTTCTCAACATCAAGGACAAGCAGCAGATCCCAGAGCTGCTGGACAAAGTGGAAAAGATGAGACAATCTGAAAATAAACCATACAGCTATACAACTGTAACATTTGCACGTGCACAAATGGAAAAGGTCATAAAACTTGAGAGGCTGATGAGGAAGAACAAGATCACCTGTAAGTACTTTGTATTGAAATGTTTTTCTGTGTTCTGAACCATGTTGTACATCACAGTCTTGAACCTTCACTGTGGCTGCTGAGAATATTTAAAGTAATTCCAGGTCTTCTGATTTCACAGGTGATGATGAGGAGCAGAGCCCAGAGACTCTCAGGATTGTGCTGATAGGGAAGATTGGAAGTGGAAAGAGCTCTTCAGGAAACACCATTATAGGAAGAACGGAGTTTGAGGCAGAGTCAAGTCAAACTTCAGTCACCAAACGTTGTCAGAAAGCACAGAGTGAAGTGGACGGTCGTCCGATCGTTGTGGTCGACACTCCTGGTCTGTTTGACAATAGTTTGTCCCATGAAGAGGTTAATGAGGAGATGGTGAAATGCATCAGTCTTCTGGCTCCAGGACCACATGTCTTCCTGTTGGTGTTACAGATCGGCAGATTAACACCAGAGGAGAAGGAGACATTAAAACTCATCAAAGAAGTCTTTGGGAAGAATGCTGAAAGGTTCACCATCATTCTTTTAACTGGAGGAGATACACTAAAGTATGAAAAGCGGACCATTGAAGAATATATTGCTAAAAAATGTGATGATTCCTTTAAGAAGCTGATCTCTGAATGTGGAGGAAGATACCATGTGTTTAATAACTATGATGAAGAAAACCACACACAAGTCAGTGAGCTGATAACCAAGATTGACACCTTGGTGAAGGAAAATGGAGGCAGCTGCTACACCAATGACATGCTGCAAGAGGCTGAGGCAGCTATAAAGAAAGAAATTGAGAGAATCCTGAAGGAGAAGGAAGAAGAGATGAAGAGAGAGAGGGAGGAGCTTCAAAGAAAACATGAGGGAAGAAATGGAAGAGGTGAAAAGAAGAATGGAAGAACAGAGAGCAGAAACTGAAAAGGAGAGAAAACTGAGAGAAAAAAGAACTTAAAGAAAAGGATGAGAAGATAAAGAAGGAGCGTGAGGAGAGAAAGAAAGAACAGGAGATGAGAGAAGAAGAAGACAGGAAGAGAAAACAACAGGAAGAAATTAAACGACAGGAGTGGGAACGAAAGGTTGAAGCTTTAGAGCAAAATATAAGATCAGAGTCAGAATCAAAGGAAACCATTGACAGAAAGCTAAAGGAGAGCAGAGAAGAGATGAGAAAAGAACGAGAGAACTGGGAGAAAAAACAAAGAGAATGGTGGGAGAAAAGAAATCAAGAAAATGAACAGAGACGACAGGAGGAACAAACAAGACTTAGCAAACTGCAAGAAGAATACGAACAGGAAAGAGAAAATGATGAAAAGAACAGAAATGAAGAGGACAGAATCAGAAGAGAAGAAGAGGAGAAGGGGCGGAAAGAGTTAGAGAACATCTATAACAGAAAACTGGAGGAAATGAAGAAGAAGTATGATGATGAGGCCAGAAATAGCGCTGAAGAGTTTAATGAATTCAGAGAGAGAATGGAAAATTACTTTGCAGCTTTGATAGAAAAATACATGGAGGAAGTTGCACATCTGATAAAACAGCAAGAGAAAGAAATGCAGGAGAACCAGGAGGAGTATAACAGATAAAAGGAGCTCTCAACCAACAAAGAAAAAAGTCTGAAGCAAGATTTGGCTTAACTACAGAACAAACATAAACAAGAAATGGCGGACTTGATACTGATTCTTCTGACCCAAAAGAAAGACAACAGGATAAAGATAAAGAGAATGCAACAAACACACAAAAAAGAGGTGGATAACCTTAAAAAATATCTTTCATCCCAAAGCAAGACAAAGGAGAAGGAACAAATGGATGAATTAAAGACAAAACAAAAGCAAGAGTTTAAAGAATTAGAGAATGAGCTTTTGACCAAAAACAAAGATGATCAGAAAACAATGAGGTATATGCTGTCCCTCAAACATCAACGACAAATTAATGAGTTAAACCAGGATTTACTGAACCAACTGCAACAAAATCAGAGGGAAGAATTGAATAAATTACAGAAACAACAGGAGCAAAAATTGGACGAATTCAAAGAGAAACTTCTGGAAGAAAATCAAAGAAACGAAAGAGAAAACATAGATGAACTGACGAAGAAACATGAACAAGAAATGAATGCGCTAAAACAGCAAGTTACCACCGAAGATGAGGAAGGGGAAGAGCTGGATGAACTGCAGAAGAAACATGAGAAAGAAATGAACGAGTTGAAAGCGAAACTTTTTACCGCAGGGGAGCAAAAGTCCTGCCGCATGTCATGAGCAATTTAAAAGTTTCCTTTGGTTTAAATGTCACACAGAAGCAGTCCGTTGTGTCAAAGTTAGCGGAAGGGCCATGTTTTTTATTTTTAACCAGACTAGTTAAAAAGCACCCAGTGCCAACATCACTGCACTCTAATAATATAACACACTCAAATCCAGCTGTTTAAACAGACCGTGTCAGGTTACGTATGTATCCCTTTTTCCCCAACAAGGGGAACGAGACACTGACTACGTTTACATGCTGTCAATATTCGGGTTATGGTCAGGTTAAGGTCACGATTCGAGTTTCTGAAACATTCAGTATAACCCGTTTACATGCGTGAGCAGAGAGAGTTTCTCCTGTATACATGGAATTTGTAATCAATTGGCAATACCCCGATGTAAACGGCAACGCACGGTTAACGTCTGGACGTACGGACAACCTTAAGACGCAATATGCGTCATTTCCGATTCTAAATGTAAATGTCAGTATCTCTGTACTTTCTGCCGTCAACAAAAGACATTATATTCATGTTTTTGACAACATGAATTAAAAAATTGGTTTCCTCCTCGCTCCAGAAGTACGGTGCTGTGTTGCGTCTCGCCATGTTTACCTCGTTTACTTCCGGTACACTGCACGCGGGTTTGGCACATACAAGAAGTTCCTATACTCAAAAGACCAAGATTCCTTGCGAATAGAGCATGCGCAGAACACAAATCACTGTTCCTTTTGATGGGGATATGCCGAAACGCGTTTACATGACGAAATATTCGGGTTAGAAAAGGGGTACCCCAGGGGTAATATCCGGGTTTTTAAAAACCGGGTTATGAGCATATCCGGGTTTTTGCCGGTGTTTACATGGCTGTGCGCGACCGGGTTATTGGCTGCATGTAAACGTAGTCACTGTGTTGGTGACGACACTATGGGAACGCCTCTGGGCATGGCAGGGCTGAATAATGAATGAAACTAATCCAATCCTATTGGTGTTGCTAGAACGGTAGTGTGTGACGGCGTAACTGGAGGCATATATAAGTACACCGCACACAGGACACATCAGCTCTTTGCTATGAAGCAAGGCACCCAGGCGGGGTGAGGTGTGGCAGACCGACGCAGTATCTCGCTCCCCTCTCGGGGAACATACATAACCCGAGACGATCCCCTTCGAGGGAACTCGAACTGCGCCTCCCCAGAGACCCATCCCTCAGAGGGCGTGGAACGCTGCATGGCAAACACATTCCACTTCAGGCCGTGAAATCCTTCTCGTGGGACGGGGCTCTGGAGCTGAGTCCTGCCGTCGTTCTGCTGTCGACTGCTCCTGCCGTCAGGCCCGCCTCTAGGAACTGCACCCCTCAGGGGCCAGACCCACAGCCTCCACAGGGCGGGGCAGGGTGAAGACCCGACCTGACAGCAGGTCTCTCCTCAGAGGGACCTGTCAGGGCCGGGCCCGCCAGGAGCGAGATTATGTCCGAGAACCACACTTGGGCCGGGCCAAAATGGGGCTACTAACAGTAGGCTGATACCATCCTGATGGACCCACTCCCGAACCCCCGGGAGCAGAGCAACTGGGGGAAACGCATACAGACGCAGCCTCGGCCACGTCTGCACCGCGGTTCTCCCTCTTGCCCCCAAGCGGGGCTGGGGGTGAGAGCGACAGAAGAAACAGAGGACAGCGCATAGTCTCTCGAGATGCAAAAAGGTCTACGGCTACTGGGCTGAACCTTTCGCACAACCACTCCACCACCTCGGTGTGGAGTCTCCATTCCCCAGGCGCAGGCCCCCCTGGTGATTCAAATAGGCCACCACAGCCATATTGTCGGGTTCTGGCGGGGAGCGTGGACGGGAGCGTGGCGGGAACGTGGCGGGAACGTGACGAGAGCGTGACGACCTCGGAGGTTGGGCAGAAAGCTCCGCAGAATGCGGAGCATTTCCAGGCAATTTATGTGCCACGAGAAATGCTCCTGCCAGATCCTCTGAAAAAGTGGCCGTCCATGACTGCACCCCACCTCGTGAGGGAGGCGTCTGTCAAAATAATTGTCCGGCGACACGGCGCCCTCAACGTGGGAACTTGGGACAAGAACCAAGGTTTCTTCCATACAGACAGAGAACGAAGGCACCTGCTCGTAACCCGTATCAGACGGAACGGGTTCCCCCTCGGGGAGAACCCCTTGGTCTTCAACCACCATTGCAGGGCTGTCATATGTAGCAGGCCAAAGGTATTATGCTGGATGCAGCTGTGCGTGAGACCCAACACCTTCTGAAAGTGTGTCACTGTGATGGTGTGGCCTAGCTTCATCCCGGTTTACCGTGGACAAAAGGACCTCTACCCCCGGCCCTGGCGAGACTGAACAACAGTCCTCAGAGCCGTTTTCCTGGGGGGCTGTGGGTGAGAGCACCGCCTCGAGTCCCAGGTTTGCTGAGGGGGACCCCGAGAAGCGACACTCCACCTCTGGCTCTGGCGGTAGGAGCCGGACGAGGGCTGCAACAAGGGCCCTCCCCCGGTCCATGTCCTTTAACAGGTCGGCCAGGTACGCCTGCAGAACAGCCATTGTGTGCAGGCTCGCACCAGCCTGGCCCACCTCCATAAAAGCCTTGCCTACCACAGCAGATGTAATCCGACACGGCTTGGTGGGCAGCGCCGGCTCCCTAAGGGATGACACAAGGCCGGGTGAGAGATAGTTGGCAAAGCAACCTGAACCCGGGGCATCGTCCCATAGCTGAATCCCTTAACCCCCGCAACGCTGCTGTAATCCATGAGCGGGGGAGAAAAGGGCCTGCACAACTCATTGTGCAAATCCGGGAGAAGCGGCAGAGAGGCGGCGTGGAGGTGGCGCGGCTGCTGCCGTCACCACCTCCAAGAGTTACGTCGCAGCTGGCCACCGACAGATGACTTCGGCCCCACTCCCGGAAGTCCTCCTCCTCCACAATGCTGAGCACATCCAATTCCTCAGAATCGGACAGCTGCAGCCTTTCGGGCTCATACCTCGAGCTTGAGAAACCGAGAAGTGGGCTCCTGGACGGAGAAGCGGGGAGTCGGAGCCGGCAGATGAGGATTGGGAAAAGCCTCGGCAGCCCGATGCCCTCGGAGATATGACCGCATGACTGCAGCCGCCGCGCCGCCTCAGCAGCCACAGGACCCAAGCGACGGGGAGAGCTCATCCAGCCGTCTTCAGAAAAGGGGCCGCACGAGACCTCAGTACCCTCAGGGACAGAGCCTCGCAATGGTCGCAAGCAGCCCCCTCGAGAGCTGCCTGGGCATTCGGCCTCCCCAGACAAGACACACACAGTTCACAAGTGTCCCCAGCCGTGATGTAGCGTGGGCATGGAAAGACACTTCCCGAAACTGCTCACCAGCCATGATCTCCTCTGCAAAATTTCCAGGTAGGACAAACGTTTGTGGTTGTTTGTGGAGCTTTTGACTATAAAACAGAGTGCCTACTGAATAGAAAAAAGCTGATGTGTCCTGTGTGCTTATATATGCCTCCACTTACACCGTCACACGCTACCGTTCTAGGAACACCAATAGGATTGGAGTAGTTTCATTCATGATTCAGCTCTGCCACGCCCAGAGGCGTTCCCATAGTGTCGTCACCGACGCAGTTTGAGTTCCCTCGAAGGGGGGAACTGTTCACTAAAATATGTAATATACTTTATATCACTGTCCAGGTTTAACTAATGTTAACATAACAGTTCCAGCATGAGTGTTTTAACAGAGACATACGACTGAAAGTTAAAGTTTCACAGACAGCATTTATCTTTTTTACTTTAACAGCATCAGTATATGCTGTTCACACAGTTTAATGGTTAGAGAATGAATAAATGTGTTATTGGGTGTATATTCCCTATAAGCCTCACTTTCACTTTGAAATTCTGACTGCCACCAGCCTTTTTTTCTGGATAAATAGCATATAACAGGCTTTTGCTGAATCAGTGGAACTCAGTCGAAGCTGTTAAAGAAAACACTTGGAGCTTTTTTCTTTTCACATAAAAAGAGGAATCACCACCAGAATCTTACTATCCGACAACGCCACCTGGGGACTTCCACTCCAGGCAATGCTCTATTTCTACTTTGACTAAAATTTTATACAAAGACTACATAGGTTCATTGAAGTAAGAGAGACGTGGCTCCAAAAGAATAACTTATTGATAATTGGTAACTGGAAGTGCCTGAAAAGAGGATGGTTAATACTATAAATAAGTAATGAAATTACAATGGAATATGAAAGTTTATCACAAATTTGGCAAACAATTTGTTTTATCTAACACTTGGAGCTTTTTCTTTTCATCTCTTTTTGGTGTCAAAATGTTACTTACCCAGTTTAGGTTCACTGCATAAATGTACTTTAACCAACATCTTTTCTCATGCTCAGGTACATTCATTGACACTGTGCATGCAGTGCAGTACAACCAAATGAAATGTATCAGTGATGTACGCTGTTTAAAACAATGTTTAACTTTGTAGTATCTTCTTTAATTTTTTAAATGTAACTTTACTTAAGCTGTACCCACAGGAAAAGGGAGAAAAGTGCTGCATAGTGTTATTTTTAATTAGTTGATTTGCAGTGACATGCCAGACTGGAAGAGTCCAGTCAGATCTATGCAGGTGCACAGCATCGTCATTTTAACCTGATTCACACATCGCCAGTTTTCTGCTGCAGCTACCTGCAAGTTCTAGACTCTCTGGTCAGGCTGTTATAGTGTTATAACTGGCTCTGATGTCTGGGTAGAAGTAGAGCCTTTCAGTGTGTTCACTCTTGTTAAGGAGCATTCACCTAATTTCCTCTCAACAATATGCAGGAATCCAAGGAGTGTAGCAAGCTGTTTGTTTTTCATACATTGCCTTGTTAATTGTCTGGGTTGCTACGAATTCTTGTGTATTCTTGTATAGTTTTACAGATATTTTTATAGAGGTTGTTATTTTTTTAATGTGAATGTTTGATTTTTTTCCTTCCTAGCATTAACAGACATGTTTTTACAAGTTTGCGCTTGTGTTTTTCCTTTCCTGTTAAATGCCTGCAAACTGAAATACATGCCTCGTTCATATAAATAAACCAAACTACAACAGAACAGATGTTAAGTTATTTTTCATATCTCAGTTTGAACTTTTCTTCAGTGCTGAGCTGGCACTCAGGTGAAACAGGCTGCTAATCGTCCATCACACCTCAGCACAGATCACTTTGCTATCTGATTGTTTATCAAATGTTGTCTTGTTCATTACGAACATTTTCATAATACAAGTTATGCAATTATACATAGAAATACAACTACATATAAACTTCAGAATGATTTTTTTAGGTGAAACAAATTTTAGTTGTTCATGTGTGAGCCCTAACTGCAAATGGAATTTTCCAAAACTGGATTGTGTTTTCTTCTGCAGTATATTCTGATTAAATGAAAAGCACAAAACCTTAAAAACGTAATTCAACGCAGAACTGTAATAAGCAACAGTACACATTAGTTACATTTATTGTATGTGTCGAGTTTTAGATATATGCATGTGTGGCCAGGCTTGTGGTGGCACTAAAAGAGGAATCACCACCAGAATCTTACTATCCGACAACGCCACCTGGGGACTTCCACCCCAGGCAATGCTCTATTTCTACTTTGACAAAAACTTTATACAAAGGCTACACAGGTTCATTGAAGTAAGACAGAGACGTGGCTCCAAAAGAATAACTTGATGATAATCGGTAACTGGAAGTGCCTGAAAAGAGGATGGTGAATACTATAAATAAGTAATCAAATTACAATGTAATATTACAAATTTGGCAAACAATTTGTTTTATCTTTAACAAAACTCCCCGTTATTACCAGTGTTTGGAATAACGGCGTTTAAAGAACGGCGTTACGTAACGGCGTTATTTTTTCAGTAACGAGGTAATCTAACTAATTACTTTTCCCGTTGTTACAACGCCGTTAACGTTACTGGTCGTTAAATGCGGTGCGTTACTATGTAGTAAACTGTGTAATCCAAACGCACCAGCTGGCTCACACAGCTAGTCAGGAGGTGGGTTAATAACGAGGTAAGCAGTGCTTGAAGTGGACCGGTACGCTGCGCTCTCCATATCAGGTTCTCTGGCTAACAGCGTGGCTCAACTGTTCCCGTTCTCGCCTGCCTGCTAAACTCTTTCGGTGAGGAGAGACGAGGGACAAGAGAAGCTTGGGTGCCAGCGATTATGTTGGCTAAGGCAGAGTCATGTTTCTTGGTAGCCAATCAGAGCCAGTGTTTTAGCACACGTGCCACAACACACACACAACAGCTAAACAGAGATTCGATGAAGAAGCAGAGATTTTTTTAACAGTAACGCAAATAGTTACTTTCCTGGTAACGAGTTACTTTTATTACAGAGTAATTCAGTTACTAACTCAGTTACTTTTGGAACAAGTAGTGAGTAACTATAACTAATTACTTTTAGTAACGTTACTTTTAGTAAACACTGGTTATTACTGATTCTTGAACCAAACAAAAGGCAGAGGGGCCAGGGCCAGCTGTGGGGAAGCAGTTTAAGGGTGTGCTCTAGGGGTGCAGCAACTTACCCACCGCGATCTGCTCACTGCAATCGATGGTCACTGCAAGTCGTGTCACTACCAAATTGTGCCCCAGTGCCGTTAACACTACAATCAGTGAAGGAACCCACACTAGCGTGCCTAGTCTCCACCACAAGTCCGACCACTTGCACCACTGAAAAGAACAAAACAGCAAGTTAAATAAAACACAATGGACCAGTTAGTTATATCTAAAATATAGGCCTAGCCAACTATAGGGGCTGGTTGGAGACACTACAGCCAGAGTGTACCAGCAACAATGATTTAAATCTTAATTTTACAAAGGCAAAAGAGCAGCTGACCACCTACAATTAAAAACACATACATTATAACAGATTTATAAAAGTAAATAATACTTACCTCAGGTATTTATCATCCTCTACTTGTTGCTCCTTAAGCTTCTCATACCTTAACACAGGGTGTTCTGTAAGGAACAATACATCACACCACTCCAGACAGGGAACCTTGGAATCAGCCAAACCACATAACAGGCAGGCAGTAGGCTGCTGAAAACATACAACCTCAGTCACTGGGAAAAGGCAATGAAAACATAAGACAATGTTTTTACTAACTCACCTACCTAAACGTCACAGAGGGTTCATGTGGCAACAGACAGGCAGGGAAAAGCACAGAGGCAGCCATGATACTACAGCTGCTTTAAATAAGCTCAGCTAATGAGGGGGTTTGATCTGGGTGGAGCTAATTTGATGAGGTGTGTTCAAGAGCAAGGCTTAACAACTGTAAGTCTGCATAGAAACACACTACGACTATTTAGGAGGACACTGAATCAGCTTTATTGGCAGGTATGTGTTCACATACAAGGAATTTGACTCAGGATTTTATATTGCTCACGATGTGCTTAGTCATACAAACATACAAAATCAATAAAATAATAAAAATAAGATAAAGTCAGACACAGACTTATACACACTATGAACAAAAACAATATAGACATATTGACAAATAGTGCAGTGAGCAGAGCACAAAGGATGCAGGAGTATGTACATGTCAGAAGTGGATGTGAGATACTGAGATACATATAGATGCATACATGTACACATGTACACAGTGCAATGAAGCATAGTGCAAAGGATGCTGGAATAAATAATTATTTTGTTCAGGAGTTATCACTTGAGGTAGGTGGATTTGGTATACAGTATCTACAACATGACATAACAGTATGAACAGCACTGAAATAGAGAATGATGAATAAATAATAAGTGTTAGCCTGTAAACAGGTGGCTGTTTAGAGACAGATTTAGTGGGGTATTGCATTCAGAAACCAGCTGTTCATTAGAGTGATGGCTTGTGAGTCTGTTGGTTTTGGCATATAGTGCTCTGTAGCACCTACCAGAGGGGAGAAGCTGGTTGTGTCCAGAGTGAGATGGATCTGCAGTGATGCTTCCTGCCCGCTTCCTGACTCTGGAAATGTGTTAGTCCTGAATGGAAGGCAGGTTGGCACGATGATCTTTTCTGCAGTCCTGACTGTCCGTTGTAGTCTGTCCCTGTCCTTTTGGTGGCAGATCCAAACCAGACAGTGATGGAGGTGCAGAGGACAGACTGGATGATGGCTGTGTAGAAGTGGATCAGCAGCTCCTTAGGTAGGTTGAGCTCCCTGAGCTGGCGCAGGAAGTACATCCTCTGCTGGGCCTTCTTGATGATGGTGTCAGTGTTGGGCTCCCACTTCAGGTCCTGGGATATAGTGGATCCCTGAAACCTGAAGGATTCCACAGCAGACTCAGGGCTGTTGAGTATGGTGGCGGGGGCTGTAATGTCATTCAGATGGGCCAACACCAGCTTTCAAAGGACTTCATGACTACAGATGTCAGAGTGACGGGCCTGTAGTCATTTAGTCCAGAGATGTAGGGTTTTTTGGGGACCGGGATGACTGTAGAGTGTTTGAAGCAGGAGGGAACTTCACACAGCTCCAGTGATCTGTTGAAGATCAGGATGGAGACACACCGTCAGGTCCAGGAGCCTTCGTGCTCTTCTACCCTTGAAAGAGCTGGCTCACATCATCTACACAGATCATGAGCGCCGGTGAGGGGTCGGAGAGGGGCGTGGCAGCGTGGCAGTGGGGGAAGTTGATTGTTTGAAGATGGTGTTGGAGCGGGGGAGAGGGGCATACTGAGTGAGGTAGGGCTTGATTTTCCTTATGTTGTATAGGAACGATTATCCCTATGTTAAAAAAACAGTAGTAGTCTAGGGATGAAGGAAGCAACAAATCGCCAGTGAAATCAGGCAGGTATGGCCTTTTATTGTCAAGTGGCAAAAATAATAAACAGTTACAGACTTTTCTTGAAGTTCAAGTAACAAACAGCACAATGAACATTAAAAGGTGAAGCAGGGAACCAAGTAAATAGCCATGGATGGCAATGACTTTAATCTTACTGCCAGTATGCATCTTTGAGTACTTGGGCAAGCGCTGTATAAATCAAATTTATTGTTATTATTTTTCAACAGAGATTTTGACCTGTTCTTCATATCATAAATCTACCATCACTCTTTTGTTGTTTACTCTAAGTAAAAAGCACCATCTGTTATCTTCACTGCTATAAAATTAAGTTTTTTCAGTCAGCTTATATTTGCTGTGTGCCATTTTTTAATTACTCAAAGCAAAGGTTGAGAATAAAATATTTTGGAGTTAGCCAAAAGCTAAAGGGCTGTCAATCACAATGAAAGCCACCGCTCTCAATTTCAACTTTCCCAACCCTGCTGTTACCCGAACACCATACTGAAAGCTGAGCAAGAAGCTCTCATGCTGTGTATTTTCTAAAACATCTAGCGGTTTATTTAAGTCTTCAGTTTTCCTTTTAAGCTTGAGCAAGTTGAAACAAATTCATGAGGAACAGCAAGGTGTCACCTGCTTTCACATCTGCGTAATATAAAGTGAGAAGATCTAACACTACAGGCTGCTCAGGGATTTGTTAAGGTCTCAAACAGAAACCTTATGTCTAATGGCCTTTAGATCCCAAAGTGAAAGTAGACTTCTATGTTGGAAAGGAATCATCACAGACTTTGACATGTTATCAGTATAATAAACCTGCTGTCTCTTGTTTTATACTCTGATCGCACATAGCAGTGAGGACAAGACATGGCACTGTGCACCAAATGACCTTCACAACATTTCCTTCTTTTATTACCTGACCGCCTTTTTGTAACTTCAAAATAAAAGATAAGGACAAAATGTTTGGGAGCGGTGTGGATTTTCCCCCAAACCTCAAAATGACTGTACAGCACATTAAAGTAACAGCTCTTGGCATAAACTGCCAGAGATACTACTTTACTGTGCCGACCACCTTCATTTGAATGAAGCGAGTCTGTAGCTACTGCGTGAGGTGTCAAGAGGACTGTATTGTGTAGTAGGCTACTTCCTGTGGTTGCAATAGCCATACAAATGAAAAAAAGTTGAGCGATCATAAACTCTAAAATGTTGCAACAAAGAGCTGTGCACATTTACAACAGCAGCAGTGAGTTAAGTCACATGATTTTTGTCACGTGACTTACTTAAACCCAAACCACCATTTTCCCAAACCTAACCAAGTAGTTTTGGTGGCCTAACATAACCAAACTACCATAGTTTCACAAAGTTAACCATGTGTTTAAGGTGTACTGTAGCTGGACTAGTGCGATGCTCATGTGTTGTTTTGGAGACTTTGGCAGACAACCTGTTTTGTCATGGACATGTAGCATGTTTGCAATGAAAGCAATGGAGGCATTTGAAGCAAGCAAGGCTGACAGAAAGCATTACTGAGCCAAGCTGGGTTAGGTAATCCGATGTAACCAGGAGAACGTAACACTCCCACCCTAAGTTACTGAACGGGGCACACTGAAAGAAAAAAACACCAAAACAAACCATAAACACTCCTTCAGAATACCTCGTGCCAAGGCCCCCTTTCCAATGGACGAGCACCACTTGATTTGATTTGATATCTTTATTTTTGAACATGTAAATAAAAAATTAAAAAATCAATGATACCACTGACCACTTCAGATGACAGTCACCAGACTCACACACTGTGCTTTGTCAAACTTTGTCAAAATCTTTACAACGTCTGGAATTGAGATCTTACACAAAGGGAATACTTCTGGGAATCGAGTGGACAAACACACATCACAGTCAACAAAAACTTACCAGTTTTTGTACGAGGCAGGGGACCCACATGGTCAACCAGAACTGGTCCAAAAGGCTCACATACCACTGAAATCAGATATAGAGAAGCCGGAGCAATCTGGGTTACAGCACTACAGTCATCTGCAGCAGAGGCATGTGATGGCATCCATCCACTCAAATCAATTTCCTCCTCATGCTGTTTACACATAGATAGAGAAACAGCACATGCAGTAAAAACTTTGGGAAACTTCTGAGCAAGCTCATCAGGAACCTGCCTAACAGGAATCGGCGTCACTTCAGGTTTAACCAACACCTTTCCACTGGCCAAGTCATTCTCCATCAAAAGGCAATCCCTTTTATCGGAAACCAGGACACACCCCACAGACACTTCTCCTGACACAAGGTCAGACTCTATGCAAAGCACATCAATGTCTTCCATACAAAACCCAACACAGGAACATCAGAACCCACAGCAGACTCATTACTGAATGGCAAAACTCCTTCCAGAATAAAGAGACTGGGAGGCAGCAGTGTCCCGCAAAATCTTCACCGGCACCTTAAGTTTGACAACACCATCCATAACAACTGGAGCAAAAGTCAGGTCAGTAGACATGTCCTTAGACAAGACAGGTTCATTTAAATTTTTGTCTACGTTGTGTAGTAAAGCTACAGGCTTCACATCTCACCTTTTTCAACACAGGACAGCCTGCCACAATATCCTCTTTTTTTACAATAGAAACACATGATGTCTTTTACCTTCAAATCATCCTGATCAGCCTCAACATCAAGCTCTGAGGGACCAGCATTTCTGCCACCCTCAGAGACCCCACTATGCCCATCCTTCACAGTAGAAGTCAAATTTTGAAAAGGCTTACTAACATTACAAAAGGACGATCCAAAAAACATTCTTAGCGTGTAAGAACATATTCGATCAACTAAGACAGCAGCTTTAAAAACATCACAAACCTTATGTTCATTTAAGTAAGATGAAACCCGCTCTGGAAGACTGTTTTTAAAATCCTCAATTAATATTAACTGTTTAAGCTGTGCAAAATCATCAACCTCATTAGATGTACACCAGCTGATCAAAAGAGTCTCCTTCTCCGAGCAAATTCAACACACGTCTGATGGCCAAACTCTTTCAACCGGCGAAACTTTTGACGGTACGCCTCCGGCACCAGCTCATATGCTCTAAGCACAGCAGCTTTTTTTTTTTTTTAATTTATTTATTTAGCACAAAGACAGATAGATATTAAAAACAATATATATGGATTATGCAGGAGAGGTAAGAAACCCCCAAGGGCTTATAATAAAACCTCCCCTCTGAATTATCAATTAACACCACACCAAATTATTATAATAAATAACAATCATCACAATAATAACGGACAATTCAAAACAACACATATACAGAAATTTTAACAATCACACAAGTGTTTTTTCATGCTTGACTTAAATACTGACAATGATGAGCTAGTCTTAATAAAAAAGGGAATAGTATTCCAAAGTGACGGTCCTCTATATTTTAAGAAAAATTGACCAAGAGTTGTATGATAATAGGGAAGATGAACATTCTTTGCTTGTCGGGTTGGATATGAATGGACATCAGAGTTAATTAAAAAATAGTTATTAAACACTTTTGGGAGACTATGATTTTGAACCATATATTTGTACATAAAGATACATGTTTGATAGATGTTTATGCTGAAAATAGATAAAATATTTAATTTCTTTAACAGAGGAGCTGATGGTTCACACCGATTTGATGCAGTTGCCAATCTTACAAACTTTTTTTGGATCATAACGATTTTTTGAAGAGAAGAAGGATAATTACTGGCCCAAACGATGTTACAGTATGAGATGTAAGGATACAATAGACTATAATAAAGAGTTAAAAGACAGGACTGATTTACCAATGAACAAACTTTTCTAATGATGCCAAGTGACTTCATGATTTTTACGCACACATAATCAATGTGGTTTTTCCATGAAAGTTTTTTCATCTACTAATACTCCTAAAAAATTTTGTTACTGTAACTTGGTTGATTTCAATGTTATTAATAAATAATTTAGCATCTTCTTTTAAATACCTTTTATTTTTATTCCTGAAAACTATAAAATTAGATTTTTCTATATTTAATGAAAGTTTGTTCATCTGAAACCACTTTGCGATATATAATAGAACATTATTAGCTTCATTCATCAAGGAATCAAAGTTTGCATGTGATATGACAACAGTAGTATCATCTGCGAATAGAGCTTCTTCTTTTAAATACCTTTTATTTTTATTCCTGAAAACTATAAAATTAGATTTTTCTATATTTAATGAAAGTTTGTTCATCTGAAACCACTTTGCGATATATAATAGAACATTATTAGCTTCATTCATCAAGGAATCAAAGTTTGCATGTGATATGACAACAGTAGTATCATCTGCGAATAGAGCTTTTACTTTGTCAAAATCAAGACTGTCTTCTGTCGGAAGTGATGAGTAAACAGTCTGCGCTTTGCCACTCAGAACACATTGCAACAACAACGTCCACATTTCTTTTGGCCACTTCAGTGTAGAAGCCACCCGCTCAAATAAGGTGAAATAATTGTCAACATCCTTTTCATTAAAAGGAGGAACTAAGCGAATGTTTCTGCTTACATCAAAATTTGAAGATCTAGACGAAATTCACGCATGCGGAGATCAAGCTTCTTCATTTTAAGATCGTTCAAATACTTAGGTTCTCTGTCTATTGACGTCAGTTCCTTGTCATTTAACGCCAGACGCTGCAATTCAACTTCCAGTTCTTTAAGTCTTTAAGTCACCAGTAGTTTGACATGACTGCTCAGGAGTTTCTGGAGTACTCTGAAGCTGTGGCAAAATGCCCTTTTCCACCAAGTCAGCCAAGAACTCCGCCTTAACAGCCTGTTTCTTAATTTGTCTAGAAACAGCTTCCTCATAGTGGTCAGCAATCAACAGCAGACTTTCCTTAGTACACCGATTAAACATCTCTAGAGTAGGACACTCAATAAACTCCACCAATTTAAACTCCATCTTAAAGAGAACCACAAAACTGAGACTACAGCACAAAAATCAAGCAGCATCAACACAACTGCAAAACCTCCTGACTCACAAATCCCTGCACCCACAGTACAGCACAAGATCCATTTCACCAAAAAGCCAACAAAATGTCCACAAAATTACCCAACACACAAAATACATAGTACAAAAGGCTTCAAACAAATCAACACTTCTAGATAGGTTTGCTGCCACCAAAACCCCCAAATCTAGATCTCAAAAACCCTATTGAAAACTTTACCAAGTTCACAATTAGTTTGGACAAGACCCCAAATTATTGAAGCCATATTTGATGTTTTCCTCAAAGCCACGGGGGGCATGACATTGGAAGGCTGGTGCTGACCTCAGGTAAGACAGACAGGACAGGTTGTGTTAATTAAAGAAGAGCAGCAAACATTTTTAATTGTGCTCAGATTATTTGGATTTTACTTTAAATGACTTAGTATTATTTATTGGAAGTGGTCAATGGACGATGTGAGGACAAAGGAAATAAATGCCCTAAACTGCAAACTATTGGAAAAGACTGGACATCATTTTTTAATATATGGATGCTTGATATGAAAGGCTGCCATGTGCGCTGCCACCAGATGCTGAAGGTCGTGACAAAGCGTAGCTATTTGATGCCTGGAAATGAGACCGGACTGAAATCACATGGCCAAAGCCTCATCAAAGCTCTTAGTTAGTATGGGAAGTAAAAGCTTCAGCAGAATAGGTCTGTGTTTGTAATCGTATGTTCTTTATAAATCATAAGTTTAGGTGTAATTTTGGTATGAATTACTGTAAATAAGCTGTATTAAAAGAAACAAAAACATCAGGACCTTCCTAATGTCTAAACCCTGGTTACGGCCCTGCTCCAAGCAAACCTAATTTTACCGTAGTAAAGTAATTGTATGATGCAGTATGTTGAGAAAAGAGGGTTGAAATGTGGTCACATTGCAAACTGACAATTGGGGGGCACAATAAACATTACATTTCTCAAGAGCAAGTTTTGAAGGAGACACAAATAGCACAGCCAGAATCGTTCCTGAATAGGATGTGTACACAGAGGAAAGCATTACTATTTTATTAGTGTAGCATGGACACCGTGGATGTTACCAAATCACCTTTAATATGGGGACTCTTTGTACTCACTTGGCTTTTGTTGCACTGAAAAATTATTTTGTCCATGTCTGGTTTTCTTTTCTCTGTCTTTTATCTGGCCAACAACACACATATCATCCAGCTGACACATATTATTTTAGGTTGGACAGAGGACGGCTCTTCCTGAGGTATTCAACCGCAGCAAGCCCGCTGATCAGCCACTCGCCATTATACTGAACAAAATCAATGTTTCACATGTTTCACAATCACAATCTTTCTAAACTTGAAACACTTTCTTTTACCTGTTTGCATTTGTATTGTTTGACCACTTACACAATTATTTTAAAACACATGGGATTTCCGCCTATGAAGAGATGAACAGAGGAAGGGGGACCACAGAGACTGCTAATGTGGGGGCCCCAGAATTCTGTGCTACGCCCCTGCTCTTGACCGTTATTCGTACTTTCAGTCTCACAGCTGATTGTGTCGCAGCAAAAGTCAAGCTGGTAAGTGAACTCGAGCAAAACTAGATTTTTAAAATATCAAAGTCAAGGTAGTTTATGAAGCAGATGATAGAACTTCGGGAGGTTCCAGATTCACATTATTAACTATAAAATCAGCGATCTTCCTCCCGTCAGTCAGCTGCTTCTCATCAGACTCACAGCTTGTTATTATCACACTAACTTCACTAACTGATGGTTTGTGTGTTTTGGTCTGAACCGAGAGTCCAGATCTGTTTTCAGTCCGTGTTTCATCTCTAAAGTCTCTCTGAAATCAGGAGATTTACTGAGACAAAAGTTTCTGTGGTCCGTGTATCATCCGATCATTCAATTATTCCATTTAATCTGGCAAACCAAAAACGAAAAAACGAATCAATATTTCGTTTTTCTGTTTTTCTGAATGAACCAAATATGAAAATTGAAGTTTGTTTTTCCTGCTTTCAGCTTGAAATGGGAAATATAATAAACAAGGAAACCAAAACGAAATAATGGGTCGAATTTACCTTTTCTTTATTTTTCTTTATTTGTTTTCTCATTTTCCATTTCTGGTTTGCACATGCGCAGTGGATAATCTGTGGATAAAGAGGGGAACAAGCCTACGCAGCAGCGTCCCTCAGTGGAAAGACTGTATAGCTGCAGCCTGGACCCTCTCGTCTCTTGCTCTCCCGCCTGGTGCCATCCGCGAGCTTCTATGTTGCAAAAAAAAAGCTCGCGTCTGGTTCGATCTTCCTCGTATAGGCAACTTTAGTGTTTTTGAACTGAACTGTAACGGCAACCATGCGAATGAATAAAATACTTAATAAAATATTTGTCAATAAGATAAATGCAGATTATCTGAAAAAAGTAGCTGCTTAAAAACACGTCTGTCTAAAAGAACCTAAATACATACGGTAGACAGACTTTAGACCCATTCTGAGATCACTATTGTTCTGACAACAGCCCCAAAAGTAACTCAACAACATGTGACCTCCCAGCGTTAGGCCGACTCAGCATGCTGAGAGAGCGAGAGAGAGAGAGAGAGAGCGAGCGAGAGAGAGAGAGAGAGAGAGAGAGAGAGAGAGAGAGAGAGCACTGCTCACAGCTTCAGGACTCGTACTTGTTCAAGTGTCCCTCGCAAAACTGTAATCAGAACATTTGGATATAAATGTTGTCGCTCAGTGTCAAGTCTGTGTATCTGCTGCACAAACAGTTAACAGTCCGCCGCAAAGTATCGAGAGCAGCAATAACATGACACACCTGCTTTGGATAAAAGCGTCTGCCAAATGAGAAGCCTGACCGCCACACAGACACCTGTCCTCTGTGTCTCTGTCCTCATCAGAGACACTCTGCTCTGATTGACCGTCTCTCTGCTCCAGAATGCTTCATTCCCTCTGAAGCCACTGTGAGCTGCACTTTATCAGAGGTGCTAAAGTTAACATTTATGTAGATGTGTGTGGGCTCGTGAGATGTATGTCTGATCACAAGTGTTTCAGTTTTCTACCTCCGCTCGTAAATGTGTCCGAGTTAGGTACCAGTTCAGTCCCAGACGGGCTCTGTGTCTGTCAGAACATATAAGGGGGAGAACCATCAGCAGAGCGATATCACAGGGTAATGCACAGCAGAGGGGCAGATAGATTTAAAATTATTAATATTAAAATAATTATGACTTCATTCTGATAAGATTACGTTTATTCTCATAATAGCCTGTTATATCTCCAAATATTATTCTGTTACTGTCAGAGGACGTACATAGTTTCTAAGTTTCTAAATAAAAGCTCTCATCTGGTTCCCTATACCTCGCAGGCTACTTTGGTGTTTTTGAACTGAATTGTCCGACAGCAGCGTCAATCATGCGCTTCAATAAAGCTGTTAATCAAGAGAAGAAGCAGCAGAAAGAGAAAGAGTCGGATTCACGGGCAATTTCAGTTTGTTGCAATGAATTGAAACGTAAAGTTTTCTTTTAAAGGGTGAAATAGGATGAGTCTGTGTTCCTACTAAAGACGCTGTGCGCATTTACGCACGAGGTCATGAAGCATAACGTCACTGATTACAAGAATTTCCCGACACTCCGACAGGATCAGTCAGGATGAACCGACAGCAGCCTCTCTGACCATGAAATTGGTTAAACCATCAGGGGGAGCTGCCGTCTGGTTAGGGGCCGAGCTCCCAGTTTGCACCCTGCCTATAATCTCGACCACCGGAGAGGGGGTTGTAGCCAATTCTGTGGTCTGGTCTCTGCCACACCGGCCACTGGTCGCTACCACAGTCTCTGAGGGATGGCTCCTGCTGTTCTTTGTCACACAAACTGTGGCTGTACACCTTTTTAAAAAGTTTCAAGTTTTTATACAGTCTATGGTTCCAAAGTAGACCTAAAGAGACCTTAGATCATTTAAATTGTGATGATACATTTTTTTTTTGTCTAATAGAGAGGAATGGATCAAAGTAATTAGATGTGCTGAGGAATTTTCTAAGAGAAAGAATGAACTTGAATAAATCTGAATAAATGTTGGCTGAATAAATCTGTTTATTAGTCTACCAAATGTGAACTATCAGAAGTTAATGGTATCCCTGTGAAGAACCCAGTTACATACCTGGGTGTGATAAGAATGAAAACTCTGCAATAACCTAAACTTCAGCCCTATGATTAAAAAAATAATGAAAAGGGTTCAACATGTGGTGGATGAGGCATCTTTCACTGAATGGTAGAGTTCTACTGTCTTATACTGAGGGAATATCCAGATCTATGTATCCTTATCTCTGGAAATGCCTAATAAAATATACAAAGAATTAGATAAGATCTTATTTAATTTCATTTGGAAGAACAAATGTCTTTATTTAGGGAAAGATAACCTATGCAACATAAAAAATTGAGATCTGAAGGTTTTAAGTTTTGAAACCTCAAACAATACTTTCCAAAGTTAAATGACTAAGTTGTTAAAAAAAGACTACAAAATCAATAAATTATTGTGAAATTATCAAACTTTTATAAAAAAGCTCTAATGGCCTGGAAATGAATAGATAGTATTTTATTCGCATGGATGACGTTATTCAAGTCAAAAACAAGTATGTAGACGACATCGCGAATCAGACTTAATCTTTTGATTTGGCGAGAGAGGGCATGAGAGGAGGCTCCACAGTCTTGGGTTGCTGCCGCACAGACCACTGCTGCCACTGGCTGGTGGAGTCGCTACCACTAGGCGCTAAAGATACTGGTCTCTGCCAAACAGACCAGTTTCACAGACCAGTTTCACAGACAGTATCTTTAGCGCCCCTAGTGGTAGAGACCAGTGGTCTGTGAGACCAGACCACAGAATTGGCTACAACCCCTGCTGCCACCGGATTCCAGCAACAGGAAATAACGTTACTTATTTACTCATGGATTTGTTTTTCCGGTGTCGAAATGTTTCCTGGTGTTGGTGAATTATAAAAACATCACTTAATTTCTGGTTAAAATGAGTTGTAATGTGCCTTACTGAGATTGTAAAGGGTAAAATACTGCCGATTTATTTTTAGTAATGCGTTATATAACTGTGTTACAGCAAAAAGTAATACATTACTGTAAATGTGTTACTTTTGTAGTGCTTTACTCCAGGATGCAGCCATACAGTTGGCTCTATACTGCTACTGGACACTGCTTCGTAAGCTTGTTCCAAGTGGGTTGGTTATCCACTGCACATGCGCAAAAAAACAATTGACGGCACCGTGGGAAATGAGAAAACAAATAAAGAAAAATAAAGAAAAGGTAAATTCGACCCATTATTTCGTTTTGGTTTCCTTGTTTATTATATTTCCCATTTCGAGCTGAAAGCAGGAAAACAAACGTCAATTTTCATATTTGGTTCATACAGAAAAACAGAAAAACGAAATATTGATTCGTTTTTTCGTTTTTTGGTTTGCCAGATTAAATGGAAAAATTGAATGATCGGATGATACACGGACCTTCTGTCGACATTTAGGCCGAAGTGAGCTGACGACGCCAATATTAGCAATATTAGTAGGCCTACCCTAGTAGTAGTAAAATCGCGATTTTTTTTCTTTTGGCCCAGGAGTTATTGATGTAACATTGGACAGCATTACACAAAGTAAGACAAGTTAACTGTTTAACAATTTATGCTGTCACGTCTTTAGGTACTCAGATCCAGCTGTTGAATTTATCCAGATGTTTCCAGCAGAGTGACATCATGGCGGTTGCAGCATCAAGTGAGTCCAGTCAGGCTGTGTTGATCTGGAAAACACTGTGGCAACTTCAGACTGCAGGCCAATGTGACCCAAATCTGTTTTTTTTCGCCCATATATGTGACTTAATCAGATCTGATCTTTTTGTGCCAGTGTGAACAGGCCAAGTCATGGAATCTGAAGTTTTCCAGTTCTGGAATTGGGCCACTTCCATATGTGGTCCAAATCCGATACAGATCAGATCTTCTTTATCTTTTTGACCTGAGTCTGGACCTACTCATTTGATCCGACTTTGGGGTCACTGTAAAGCAGATGTTCTGCTGCAGACTGAGCCGCGGTGAACGAAAAAGCTCCACAAAAAGCCATTATAGACGTGGCTCTCTTCCTCCTCTACCTCGCTATCATCTGCTCACAGATTCCCTTTCTCATAAATCCACCGGAACGCGAGCTCTATTCTGAGTTGCGTTCATCATAACAGAGGGACGTGGGGAGAGAGAGAGGAGGGTTGTACATCGGCGAAAACTGTTTAAAAAAAGAACAGAAAGTTGTGAACAGTCGTCATAATTCGGGAGAAATGCGACCCGTGAGAGGACACTGAAAAACGGGAGTGTCCCGCGAGCTATCCGGAGCTATGCTGCTTTTTACCACCCCCTCAGTTGCTTTTTTTTGTATTTTTTTTTTATTCAATATTAACAATATAGTACAACAACATCTGTTTATGCCAGGGTTGATACACAAAATACACTACTAAACAAACATACAAGACAAACAATGACCAAAAAAATAAAAAAAAATAAAACAAGACCAAATTACATAAAAGGATGCGAATTAAACATATTTAGAAAGTACAAGGTCAGTTTTAATAGCTTTTCTATTTTTAAGACCTCTTACAGTGGTGTGATATTGTTTTAGCTCCGCTAAAAGGTGTTCAAAATTTGGATTGGACTCCTCATTTCTTCTTATGAATATGGAATTTTCCTAAGACTAAAAACAACTGGACAAAAAAAAGAAAAATCCTTATCTGTTCTACCATCTTCAAAGTAAATAAAACATCTTTTCTCCCTCAATGTTAAAGTTTGACCAGTTTTACGCCTTATATAGTTTTCAACATCTCTCCAAAATATCATACTGTATGTACAATCATAAAACAAATGACAAATTGTTTCATCATAACTGCCACAAAAGGTACAGGAATATTCAATATCAATCTTAAATCTCTAACGGTTTCTTTGCTGGGTATATTCTATGTACAATTTTATAAGACACCTCCTTTATTTTATTATTTAAGAGGAACTTGTCCCCAATTAACCACACTCTATCCCATTTGATGTCTTCAAACTGAGAAGCCCAAAAGGATCGTGCTGCAGGAAATGTTTTAGTGTGCATTAAATTCCTAATGTATTTGTTTGAGCATTTTTTGGTTGTGATGTCAATGTCGCCAAGAAAAATTTCTTGTGTAGTCAAATTACTGCCACTTACACCGGTTGAGTTATATTTTAAAATCTGAATAATATTTCTTGGCACAGCATCAAAAACGATAGCATATTCCCTAGGGCCCCCCTCAGTTGCTTCTTGTGTGCCTTCTGCTGCGTCTGACCTCCTGTTATTCTTCTGCGCATGCGGGTCACTTTCAGGCACACTGGAGTCTGAAATGGGCCACATTTAAACTATAATGAGAACTGTCAAACAAAAAAAAATCTGAATTGAGCATTAAGGCCTGCAGTCTGAACGTAGCCTTTGTCTGCTCTTAACATCTGCAATAAAGAACTGTATTTTTTATTCCTGCACAAAAAGTCATTTGGTTTCCAGATCTCTGATGAAAAATGTTTGTTACTACAATATACATTATAATATTGGGAAACGGTAAATAAAACAGTGATATACTGTATAACAAGTAACAACACATAAAATGATGGCACAAAATAACATTTAAAAAAACAATAACAAATGAATGGCAATTGCAGTTAATAGTAAAAATGTACAGTGAGGGAAAAACTATTTGATCCCCTGCTGATTTTGTATGTTTGCCCACTGACAAAGAAATGATCAGTCTATATTTTTAATGGTAGGTTTATTTGAACAGTGAGAGACAGAATAACAAAAAAAATGATTTCAGTGAGTGAAATAAGTATTTGACCCCCTCTGCAAAACATGGCTTAGTACTTAGTGGCAAAACCATTGTTGGCAATTACAGAGGTAAGATGTTTTTTGTAGTTGGCCACCAGGTTTGCACACGCCTCAGGAGGAATGTTGTCCCACTCTTCTTTGCAGATCTTATCCAAATCATTCAGGTTTCGAGGCTGACGCTTGGCAACCTCGAACCTTCAGCTCCCTCCACAGATTTTCAATGAGATTAAGGTCTGGAGACTGGCTAGGCCACCCAGGACCTTAATATGCTTCTTTTGGGCCATTCCTTTGTAGCCGCGTGTTTTGGGTCATTGTCGTGCTGGAATACCCATCCATGACCCATTTTCAATGCCCTGGCTGAGCAAAGGAGGTTCTCCCCCAAGATTTGACGGTACATGGCTTCGTCCATCGTCCCTTTGATGTGGTGAAGTTGTCCTGTCCCCTTAGCAGAGAAACACCCCCAAAGCATAATGGTTCCACAGTGGGGACGGTGTTTTTGGGGTCATAGGCAGCGTTCCTCTTGAGTTGATGCGAATAATCACACCAGCTGTTGGCACCTTCTCACCAAGCTGCTTGGCGATGGTCTTGTAGCCCTTTCCAGCCTTGTGTAGGTCTACAATCTTGTCCCTGACATCCTTGGACAGCTCTTTGGTCTTGGCCATGGTGGAGAGTTTGGAATCTGATTCTGTGGACAGGTGTCTTTTATAGAGGTAACAAACATGATTAAGAGCACTCCCTTTATGAGTGTGTTCCTAATCTTAGCTCGTTACCTATAAAAGACACCTGGGGGGCAGAAATCTTTCTGATTGAGAGGGGGACAAATACTTATTTCACTCATTAAAATGTAAATCAATTTATAACATTTTTTATATGTGTTTTTCAGATTTTTTTTGTTGTTATTCTGTCTCTCACTGTTCAAATAAACCTACCATTAAAAATATAGACTGATCATTTCTTTGTCAAAATCAGCAGGGGATCAAACATTTTTTTCTCTCACTGTATGTAGGTGTGATTTTAACATGGATTGTTAAGACAGACTTTATTGTTCGTACACTGGGGAGATTCTCAGGTTGCAGCAGCTCCAGATACAACACAACACCAGAGATAAGAAAATACACATTGAATAAAAATAGAATATAAATATATAAATAGAAAATACAGTAGAAATAGAAAATAAGAACAATAGTTATGTGTACACTACATTACCCTTTTTATGATCATGTCTAAGTTCATGCATTTAATTCCTGTTTTGTAAAACACTTTGAGCTGAAATTCTTGTTTGAAAGTTGTTTTACACATAAAGTTTATTATTATTTCATTGTTTGGTACAGGGTAAGAATAAGTTGTATCATGTTAGATGCATAACTCAATCTGTAACCTTGTATAATGGATTCTGGTTATGCCCTAAGGTATACATGTTTCTCAGAGGTGGACCATGTTCTCATTCAGTCTTCTTGTTGCTTTGAGTTTTGGCTGCAGACTTTTTGTGGATCAAAGGCAGAAGCTCTTCCTACACGTCTTGTTTTGCTCGTGATTTTTACTAGTTTTATCTGCAACTACTTAAATACAAAATAATCAGCAGCAGCATGTCCTTCCAGAAATAGTGTCCCTTGAAATTTAGATTGTTGAATCAATGTTCTGTATCCTTACAGTGTCAGATGATCTGCAACCCCTGAAGCGGAGCAGGAGCATGGACACGCCACCCACCAGTGAGTTAAACTGAACTGAGTCAGAATTATTCTTCTGTATATTAACATCTGGAATTACAGTCTCTTTATGTGCTGGGCACAAACTCACATTTTATTTTATTTGAATATTTGCATGCTCATTGATAAAATTGTAAGTTTCAACATGATAACAGCTGACACATTCTCTGAAGTCCGCCTTGAAAAATATTGACTTTGGTTATAAATCCAGAATATATTGTTTTCATTTTGGACAAAGTTTAGACAGTTTTTTAAATTCAGTGTTTTCTTGTCAGTGTCTGAGCTGAGGGTTGCTCTGCTGGGGAACAGCTGGTCTGAGAGGAGTTCAGTGGGGAACTTCATACTGGGAGAGACTAAGTTCAACACTGAGGAAGAACCAGACGACTGTCTGAGAGTCAGAGGACGATTGAAGGGGAAAGAAATAGTTCTCATCAACACCCCAGATCTTCTGCATCCCAACATCTCTCAACACAAACTGACAGAACATGTGACAAACTGTGTGAGACTCTCTGATCCTGGACCTCATGTGTTCCTGCTGGTTCTTCAGCCTGAAGACTTCACTGAGTAACACAAACTGAGGCTCTGCAGAGTCCTGAAACTCTTCAGTGATCGATCATTTGATCATTCACTGGTTCTGATATCAACACCCAGAGAGGAGAGGTCAGGTTCCAAGGAGACAAACGTACCAGACCAGCCTTTAAAAGAAATTATCAGAAAATGTAGATACAGATATTTAATGCAGAACAACCTTCAGCTTCCAGAGCTGTTAACACGTTTGGGTGAAATTGTAACAGTGAACAATGGAGAGCACGTGAGCTGTGAAGGATTTCAGGATGCAGCAACAGGTCCTGATCAGGGAATCCTGAAACAAGGAGAAGGAACATTTTTTAACTTGGATTCTACAAAGTCTGTCGGTAAGTGCAGGACTGTAATTCAGTTAATGAGAACTTTATACAGCACAACTGATAATGTTTACTGTGTTCTTTACAGAGCTGA
The DNA here is from genome assembly GCA_024633595.2 of Lepomis macrochirus. Lineage (NCBI taxonomy): Eukaryota > Metazoa > Chordata > Actinopteri > Centrarchiformes > Centrarchidae > Lepomis > Lepomis macrochirus. The sequence goes on from JALXJV020000005.1 coordinate 33,796,903, forward strand.
GTACTCCCAGTGAATACACCCCACCCCACCAGTGTAAGTACATCAGAAGACATAATCCAGATTACAACAGTAACAACATATAATACAATACTTTGATGTATGAGATGAGATATGTGAGGGATTATACCTGATGAGGTGTCCATTACCAGGAATTAATGAATGACTGGGAGGCCAGAACAGTCCATTAACTCCTAATTATTTTAGAGACACCTCGAAGGGAGTTTCCTGCCTATACCCTGGTCACTTGCCCCAGAAAAAAACCCCAAGACCATTAATTTATGTTTTCATTAGATTTGCAATTAAAATTTTTTTCACAAACCATAACGAAGTTTCCCTGGTAAAACCTTAAGCTTTGACTAATATCTGGAACAATCATTACCATCCCTCAAGGTCCTTATGAAAACTTTTTACTACTTCAGTAAATAGGACAACCTTTTATTCGATTTGGCAATGGAAGACATTTATGGGGGTTATGGGGGCCGATGCCAATACTCAAGTGAAAAAGAGCGAATTTATGAACCGATATTTAGATTTTATGAATGATTTGTATAGTAGACCCCTTTATTGTATAAAGTATTGTATAAACAGGCTGATATTGGAAGCTGTTATGTATGTGGGCTATAACACCTTTTCCTAAATAGATTATGTTAATAAAATAGATAACAGTCTTAAACAGTGAACGTGTAAACAATTGCTCATCAATAGTTGCTATTGGAAGGTGCAACTTTTTCAGCCGTCTGCAAACAGCAAGAGTTAGAGAGAATAAACATGTGTATTTCACTTTACTAATAATCTGCCATAATTTCAATGTAGCACAATCACATATTGTTGATTCTTTTACCAGCATTCTTTAATTCTAACCAAAGCTACGTGAAACCATTTAACCACCATCGGTATAAATCATGCAGTCTATTATACAGTGAGCTGCTGTTGAATGCATCTAATACAACAGGAATGTTTACAACGGGGACATGCAACTTTGAGATTTAGAACTACAATCAGAGCCGTTACAGCTCTGACTACAGTGACTCCTCCACTGATAAACATTAGCTTTGTGGCTAATCTAGCTAACGTGCAGCGTTAGCTGCTGTAACGTTAGGTGATTTTAGAGAATATTTAAGTGATGAACTGGAGACAAATGTGGACCATTCACTAGAACTGCCACACTGTTTGAAATAAATCTACAGTCATGTCTGTCCAGCAGCTTCCAGCACCCAGCTACCGTAACATTAACCTGCTGTGAGCTGGTAGAAAGCCATGGGAGTGCAGTGAAAAATGGGATGGTTAGCAAGTCATGAGTGTTTTCAGGAGAGGAGAAGTGATCGGGTCTGTTTTATTATAATTAATAAAGTCACGTAATTAAATTGACAAAAGACCGACTCACCGCTCACACAGCCCTCTGCGTGTTTCTAATTACTGCATATAAGCTCTGGTAAACTCCGGTCAGCTGATTGTTTTCTTCTGTGGTTTTTGTGGTGAGGCAGTGTTGTTAACAGTTAATAGTCATATCTGCTGTTATAAACGGCCAACGCCGATTAAATGCAATTAGATCTGTCAAGTAGGTTGAGATCCCAACGCTCTAAACAGCATGAACTATGGCTTAGTAACACACTAGAGCCAGGGGACTGTAAGGTACTTTCCAACAGAATAACACAAATAAGTATAATCAGCTTGCTAAATGAAGGAAAATAAGAATATGATGCATTAAAAGTAACGATTGTAAAATGATCAACTGAGAAGTGCAATGAATGTGGTAGACTGTGAAAAGAACAGTGGCGGCTTGTCAGTAGAGGGCGCTAGGGCGCCGCCCCCATCAAAATTCCAGAAAAAAACATGTATATTAAAATGAATTAAAAATGAAATAGTTTACTCATACGATGTGCCGGCTGGTAGTAAAGAGCCTCGGATTTTAATAAAAACTGGCTTTAATCGGTTAACTATTTTCTATGTTTTTCAATATGTTTTCATACGGTTTCATGGGCGAGGGACGCCGGACAAATGGATGTCTGTCTGAGTCGTTAAAATTTTCAGGCAGCATGTGACTTAAAGCTGGTCTCTAATTGGTTTCTTAAAGATTCTCCTCCGACGCAGGTCGCTACGTCCCTGGCTTAATCAGAATCGGATACATGTTATTTTATCCAATGTGATTGATTGGCCTCGTCACCTGTCATTCAACTTTACGCTGTTGGCCACTACTGTACTGCGAAGTGCGCTGGCAACACCGGCCCAGAGTCGAAGTGACGGTGCCTTGCTAGGCTGATCAGTAGTCACTTTCGTATAGATAAATGGCAGCATTTAAACCAAATTCTGTCATTGACTTACAAAAAAACCCTTTCACAAGGCGTTCGCTGGAAGAAAAAAAAAGAATAAAGAATCTCGGACCTGACCAACCCGATTTACAAATCCAGCAGCAGGCCAGCTGACAGAGGACTAAGCTACACCCGTAGCTTCACCCGCGCTTGTTATGAGAAATGGAGGTGGCTAGCTGGATGTGATGTTAGATGTTGTGATGTTTATGGAGAATAATCTCGAAGAAGTCTTTTCCGAAACTGTGACTCTCCTAAAAGTTCTCATTACTACACCCATGACCACAGCTGAAGCTGAGAGGTGCTTCTCAACCTTGAAAAGAATAAAAACATTTCTCAGAAACACCATGACCCAGGAGAGGCTGAATGCACTGGCATTGCTGTCCATGGAAAAGAGACTTGTTACTGAGATGACTGACTTTCAGAGAGTCATTGAGAAATTTGCTAGCCAGAAAGAAAGGAGAGCAAAATTTATGTTCAAGTAGTCAACATGGTTTTTTTTAATCACACACGCACACACATTTAAAGCGCCCCCCCCAAAATAATTATCACCAGCCACCACTGGAAAAGAAGTTAAGAAAATTGCAAACTTGATGGTACAAGAAGGAATATTAATGAAGTTAAAAATGTGTCTGTGTGCTTAAAAAAGGGAAGTGAAGAATCATCTCGAAGCATGTTGAACTTGCTATGAACTATTGATATGAATGAAAAATGCTATGGCTAAAAATGAGGAACTTAAAATGTAAGTAAGTCTGTGCACTTAGAAAGATAAAGAGAAGTGAATGATCAATTTGAGACATGTTGAGCTGTAGTGAAACATAGAAATGAATGCGATGCGCCATGACCATGTGTCGTCAGAGGAAGGAGAAGGAAGGGGGAGGAACGGAAAGGTCAAATAAGGAAGTCTCCGGCTCGACTGCAATACAGAAGGACGAGACGAGCTGCATGACAACAGTCAAAAAAGCAAGGGGGGGTGGTGGCTTGATCGAAGAGAGATTGGGGTTACTCCTCGGCAGATCTCAGAAGGCACTGGACTCGAGAGCAAGACCACCACCGCATCGGATCAAGAGCAAGACCACCACCGCATCGGATCAAGAGCAAGACCACCACCGCGTCGGATCAAGACCAAGTCAGAGCGTCGGATCAAGACCAAGATCAGAGCATCGGATCAAGACCAAGTCAGAGCATCGGATCAAGAACAAGATCAGAGCGTCGGATCAAGAGCCCAAGACCAGAGCGTCGGATCAAGAGCCCAAGACCAGAGACGGGGATTTGAGAAGCCAACAATTAGAGACGACTTCAGAGATTCTTCGGGGGATTTCCAGAGATCGCGCCACTGAGGGTAACCACACCGGCCAGACCAGCTGAAGAATGATCAGACTCTGAAGATTTTCTCTCCCTCATCTGCAAGGAAGACTGAAGACTTTTGAAGACAATCTGAGGGCTTTGTACAAGGCATCAGTTTCCACCAAGGTCATCAGCCCAGCAGTAGAAGAAGGAATCCACCTGCAGTAACGACTCCTTCCCTTCCCTTTCTCTCCAAAACGGAAGACATCAAAGCACTCAAGCTCAACTACTTCAATCAGGTTTTGAATTTTTAAGATTTTATCAGTTTACTATATTATTAATCATTTCAGTTGTATGCTTGCCCTTGCTTAATTTTGCAATAAATTATATAATCAATGCATTTAAAGTACCAGTGGTAGACATTGAATTATTTCTTCACTAAGGTAGTAATTGTATTAGGTAAAGTGTGTTTAACATCTTTAAGGTTCTTTTAGGTTGCTCTAGCCAACTGAAATTAACATATCCTTGGGGCCTCTTTTCCTGGCCACTAAACACAATCCTAGCAACCATACCAAGTGCACTGATCAATGAGAAGAGAGCTGTAGCGTGAGCGGACGTGGCTGGAGTGGTATTCGGCTCTGGCTATTCAGTCGGGTGCCATTTCAGAGTAAGCAGGGTAGGCGTTCGGAAGAAGACAGTGAGAACTAGGCGGAATCTCTTCGACACCAGCTTAAACAGTCCTCAGTAAATACCTAATAGGGTAATACCCATAGGCCACGAGGATCGGACCCTTTAAGACGGAGAGCTGGTCCAGTACCTCCTGAACAGGGGTAACTCGGGATCTAACAGATCATATCGGCCAATAATATTGGCCGGTCGTTATATCGGTCGGGCTCTAGTTATCAGTCAGGATTTGGTAAAATCTACAAAATCTTGCTCTACCTATACAAATCAAATGTTAATTTTGGTGAATCACTAATATTGCTGACTGAAAAGGATCCATAATGAGCAAACTGTTATAGACATGCTAATGTATATAATTGTATTATTGAGAATTGTGGTTCATATACTTAATTATGGAGGGCACATGGATTTTTACACAATGAGAACCAATTAAGTTCAGCGTAGTTCACATTACACGGTTTTTAGCCTGATTTACCACTCGGCGTCTGTCAGGTTGTGATCGGGAGTAAATCAGCGGTTGATCGTGGGTTGTCTGTCGCGTCGCGTCGGGTGACACAGCTGTTGTCAGCTAGTTTAGTGTGTGACCCTGTCACCGATTAGTCACGTAATGTGAATGCCACAACGACTTCAAGACTCCAGATTGCTCACAGATGGCAAGTTATGCAGTGTGAACGGCACAGAGACCTGGGTGACAATACGCCGGTGGTAGCTTATCTGAACCAAAAGGGTCAGGGTCTTTTCTGGTAGCCCCATTGTGGCCAGCCCGAGTAAGGTTTTCAGACATAATTTCACTCCTGATAGCTCCGCCGTGGCAGATTCCTCTGATGAGGGATCTGTTGTCTCAGGCAGAGGCCACAATGTTTCGCCCTCGCCCAAAGCTGTGGAAACTGTGGGTCTGGCCCATGAGGTGGCCCTGTACCTAGATGCTGGTCTATCGGCAGGGGTGGTTGAAACCATACTTAGCTCTAGGGCTCTTCAAGTGGAACGTGTTTTCCACTTGGTGTAGACATGAGTTGGATCCAGTGGACTGCCCGGTGGCTTCGGTTCTGGAGTTTCTCCAAGATCAGTTCTCTGCGGGTCTCTCCCTGTCCACGCTTAAGGTGTACCTGGCAGCCATTGTGGCGCTCCATGCACCGCTGAGCTGACGGGCCTTTGGAGAGGCACCAACTGGTCATCACGCTTTCTCCATGGTGTGTGGAGGATAAGACCAACGACCTGGTCCAGGGTTCCCTCCTGGGACCTGGCGGTGGTTCTCAAATGGCTGTCCTCTGCTCCCTTCGAACCCCTTCACTCAGCTTTGCCCAGGGTCCTCAACGCCAAGATGGCGCTCCACTTGGCCATTACCTCTATTAAGAGGGTGGGGGATCTTCAAACACTGGCAGTGACGCCAGCCTGCTTAGAATTTGCAAGGCTGTCTTACATCCAAGGCCTGGCTAAGTGCCTAAGGTGCCTTTGAGCGTGGTACAGTCCACTGTCCTGCAGGCATTTCAGAACGGCTCCATTTGCTCTGACCTGTCAGGGCTTTGAGGGTCTACCTTGAGAGGTCCTCTTCCTGGAGAAGGTTGGACTAACTGTTGGTGTGCTTTGGGTCACCTAAGAAGGGGCACCCCGTGTTCAAACAGACCATTAGTCATTGGATTGTTCAGACTATTTCCTCGGCCTACAAGGTGCGCGGTTTGCCCTCACCTTTGGCTGTCAGGGCCCATTCTACTAGGGGCATGGTGTCCTCTAGGGCCCTCCACTTGGTAGTGCCCCTCCAGGAGATCTGTAAGGCGTCAGGTTTTATAGTCTGCACCTCCTAGTACATCTGGCGAGTGCTCGTGTCTGGACTGGGCCTTGGGGTCAGTTTCACCCTGGGGCAGGTCTTTTGGGATGTGGCCTAGCGGGCATTTGTTCCCTTTAGAGTTGTTTTCAATGACGCAGTGTTGAGTTCCCTGTGAAAGGGAACGTCTCGGGTTATGTCTGAAACCCTTGTTCCCTGTGAAAGGGAACGTCTCGGGTTACATCTGTAACCCTTGTTCCCTGAGGAGAGAACGATACACTGCGTCGTCTTGCCACGCCCCTTGATGCCCCGGAGCACCTTGCTTTATCGCGAGGCTGTTGTATGTGTGTGCCGGCCCTTTAATGCTTCCGTGTATGCCGTCACATGTTGCGTCACGGTACGACACCAATTAGGATTGGAATAGTTTCATTCTTACTTCAGAGGCAGGTGCTCGAGGAACTTCTTCTTAGAGTCATTTTCAACGATAAATAAAGATGACCTAAGAGGAAAACATACAGAAACCAAGGGGAAGACAGAAACATAAAATGGACCAAGAGATGTTCTCCTTCAAATTTGTTCACATGTTGTATGCTGGCACTGTATTTCCTCAGCCGAGCTCAATAAACTGTGCTGTGTTAAGTCACCAATCTCCGAAATTTAGTAACCCCTGAACATGGCTCACAATATTTCTTCTACAGCCTGCACTTTGTTAAATTAATGATGAATCATGGTAAATATGATGAATTAAGGAGTAATGAGAAGTGCTCATTGGAGTCTTAAACCAAATGTTTTTAATTTTGTTATTTCACAGTATCTGAACTCAGGATTGTGATGTTTGGAAGTGAAGATGTGGTGTCCAACAATAATGCTGCTATGACGTGTTGAGAAGAAATCCGCTTGACACTGTTCTTGATCTCAAAAATTTATTAAAGCAAAAGAGTTCAGCATCATTTTACAAGCTCTGATCAGCAGCTTGGAGAGTGACCCAGCCCAATTGCCACTCTGCCTCACTGTACATTACACATAGCTTATATAGCACATGTTCAAACATCTGTTAGGTTCCATAAAAGGTTTGAGTCTGCAAGGTGAGAGGTCAACACCTTAAAAGGATATAGTACTATTTAGGTTGTAAAACAAGGGGTCAGAAGTCAAATTCCATCACTACTCTTCCTGTAGAAGATCACTGACCCTTTATCTTGTTGATACAGCTGCTACCTGGAATGCTGTGAGTAGAATGCACAGACATTAGATAACTGATACAATCAAATGCATAAGTTCTAGACACTACAAAGACAAAAAGAGAACACTGTGTAACCTTATCATCGGGAGCAAAAAGTTTAAATTTTATCAAATAAACCAAAACATGCAATCTGAGGTGGTCTGTGGAGACTGGAAAGGAACACCTCTAAAAGTGGTGAAAACATCAAGCATGTTTAGTCTGACTGAGGAGAAACTGAGAAGAGAGGTGAAGAACTGTGTGGATCTTTGTCCTCCTGGACCAAATGTTCTGCTGCTGTTAGTGAAGCCTTCTGATTTCACTGAGGAGAACAGACAAACACTGAAGTTCATCCTGAGTTTGTTTGGTCAAGATGCTTTTAAACACTCAATGGTCATCAGCACACATGATGGAATAAGTTTATCTGTCAGTCAGCTGCTTGAAGACTGTGGAGGAAGACACTACAGGATGTTGGAAAATGACCGCAGACAGTTAATGGAGAAGATTGAGAACATTGTGCATGAAAACAAAGGAACCTTCCTCACCTTCACTGAAGAGACCATCAGACCAAAGTCTGAAGACATCAAACCAGCTTTAAACCTGGTTCTGTGTGGGAGGAGAGGAGCAGGGAAGACTTCAGCAGCCAAGGCCATTTTAGCTCAGACAGAGTTTCATTCAGTCTCCAACTCATCAGAGTGTGTTAAACATCAGGGAGAGGTGTGTGGACGTTGGGTTTCCCTGGTGGAGCTGCCTGCCTTGTATGAAAAACCTCAGGAGGCAGTGATGGAGGAATCACTCAGGTGTATCTCCCTCTGTGATCCTGAGGGCGTCCATGCCTTCATCCTGGTCCTACCTGTGGGTCCCCTCACTGATGAAGACAAGGGAGAGTTAGAGACCATCCAGAACACATTCAGCTCTCGAGTCGATGACTTCACCATGATTCTGTTCACTGTGAAGTCAGATCCTGCAGCTCCAGCTGTTGTTAACTTTCTAAAGGAAGACAAGGACATTCAGGAGCTCTGTCAGAGCTGTGGAGGAAGATATGTTGTTCTCAACATCAAGGACAAGCAGCAGATCCCAGAGCTGCTGGACAAAGTGGGAAAGATGAGACAATCTAAAAATAAACCATCCTGCTATACAGCTGTAACATTTGCACGTACACAAATGGAAAAGGTCATAAAACTTCAGAGGCTGATGAAGAAGAACAAGATCACCTGTAAGTACTTTGTATTGAAATGTTTTTCTGTGTTCTGAACCATGTTGATCATCACATTCTTGAACCTTCACTGTGGCTGCTGAGAATATTTAAAGTAACTCCAGGTCTTCTTATTTCACAGGTGATGATGAGGAGCAGAGCCCAGAGAGTCTCAGGATTGTGCTGATAGGGAAAGACTGTAAGTGGAAAGAGCTCTTCAGGAAACACCATTCTAGGAAGAACGGAGTTTGAGGCGGAGTCAAGCCAAACATCAGTGACCAAACGTTGTCAGAAAGCACAGAGTGAAGTGGACGGTCGTCCGGTCGTTGTGATCGACACTCCTGGTCTGTTTGACAATAGTTTGTCCCATGAAGAGGTTAATGATGAGATGGTGAAATGCATCACTCTTCTGGCTCCAGGACCACATGTCTTCCTGTTAGTGTTACAGATCGGCAGATTAACACCAGAGGAGAAGGAGACATTAAAACTCATCAAAGAAGTCTTTGGGAAGAATGCTGAAAAGTTCACCATCATTCTTTTCACACGAGGAGATACACTAAAGTATGAAAAGCGGACCATTGAAGAATATATTGCTAAAAAATGTGATGATTCCTTTAAGAAGCTGATCTCTGAATGTGGAGGAAGATACCATGTGTTTAATAACTATGATGAAGAAAACCACACACAAGTCAGTGAGCTGATAACCAAGATTGACACCTTGGTGAAGGAAAATGGAGGCAGCTGCTACACCAATGAGATGCTGCAAGAGGCCGACGCAGCTATAAAGAAAGAAATGGAGAGAATCCTGAAGGAGAAAGAAGAAGAGATGAAGAGAGAGAGGGAGGAGCTTCAAAGAAAACATGAGGAAGAAATGGAAGAGATGAAAAGAAGAATGGAAGAACAGAGAGCAGAAATTGAAAAGGAGAGAAAACTGAGAGAAAAAGAACTTAAAGAAAAGGAGGAGAAGATAAAGAAGGAACGAGAGGAGAGAAAGAAAGAACAGGAAAAAAGAGAAGAAGAAGACAGGAAGAGAAAACAACAGGAAGAAATTCAACGGAGTGGGAACGAAAGGTTGAAGCTTTGGAGCAAAATATAAGATCAGAGTCAGAATCAAAGGAAACCTTTGACAGAAAGCTGAAGGAGAGCAGAGAAGAGATGAGAAAAGAACGAGAGAACTGGGAGAAAAAACAAAGAGAAGGGTGGGAGAAAAGAAATCAAGAAAATGAACAGAGACGACAGGAGGAACAAAGAAGACTTAGAAAGCTTCAAGAAGAATATGAACAGGAAAGAGAAAATGATGAAAAGGAAAGAAATGAAGAGGACAGAATCAGAAGAGAAGAAGAGGAAAAGGGGCGGAAAGAGTTAGAGAACATCTATAACAGAAAACTGGAGGAAATGAAGAAGAAGTATGACGATGAGGCCAGAAATAGCGTTGAAGAGTTTAATGAATTCAGAGAGAAAATGGAAAATGACTTTGCAGCTTTGATAGAAAAATACATGGAGGAAGTGGCACATCTGATAAAACAGCAAGAGAAAGAAATGCAGGAGAACCAGGAGGAGTATAACAGATAAAAGGAGCTCTCAACCAACAAAGAAAAAAGTCTGAAGCAAGATTTGGCTGAACTACAAAACAAACATAAACAAGAAATGGCGGACTTGATACTGATTCTTCTGACCCAAAAGAAAGACAACAGGATAAAGATAAAGAGAATGCAACAAACACATAAAAAAGAGGTGGATAACCTTAAAAAATATCTTTCAGCCCAAAGCAAGACAAAGGAGAAGGAACAAATGGATGAATTAAAGACAAAACAAAAACAAGACATTAAAGAATTGGAGAAGGAGCTTTTGACCAAAAACAAAGATGATCAGAAAACAATGAGGTATATGCTGTCCCTCAAACATGTACGACAAATTAATGAGTTAAACCAGGATTTACTGAACCAACTGCAACAAAATCAGAGGGAAGAATTGAATAAATTACAGAAACAACAGGAGCAAAAATTGGACGAATTCAAACAGAAACTTCTGGAAGAAAATCAAAGAAACGAAAGAGAAAAGATAGATGAACTGACGAAGAAACATGAACAAGAAATTAATGCGCTAAAACAGCAAGTTACCACTGAAGATGAGGAAGGGGAAGAGCTGGATGAACTGCAGAAGAAACATGAGAAAGAAATGAACGAGTTGAAAGCGAAACTTTTTACCGCAGAGGAGCAAAAGTCCTGCCGCATCTCATGAGCAATTTAAAAGATTCCTTTGGTTTAAATGTCACACAGAAGCAGTCCGTTGTGTCAAAGTTAGTGCACCCAGTGCCAACATCACTGCACTCTAGTAATATAACACACTCAAATCCAGCTGTTTAAACAGAACCGCATACTCTTTCTGGTTCCTGTCATTATTGCAGCTGGATTGACTTACCTGTTCAAAAAAATATGTAATGTTCTTTATATCACTGCCCAGGTTTAACTAATATTCACGTAGTTTCAGCATGAGTGTTTAAACAGAGACAAACGAATCAAAGTTAAGTTTCAGAAACAGCATTTATCTTTTTTACTTTAACAGCATCAGTATATGTTGTTCGCACAGTTTAATGGTTATAAAATGAAAAAAATATTTGTTTATATTCCCTATAAGCCTCACTTTCACTTTGAAATTCTGTCTGCCACTAACCTTTTTTCTGGATAAATAGCATTTAGCAAAAGGCTTTTTGCAGAATCAGTGGAACTCAATCGAAGCTGTTAAAGAAAACACCTGGAGCTTTTTCTTTTCATCTCTTTTTGGTGTCAAAATGTTACTTACCCAGTTTAGGTTCACTGCTCTTTTTACCAACATCTTTTCTCATACTCAACAGGTACATTCATTGAGACTGTGCATGCAGTGCCATACAAACAAATTAAATGTATCAGTGATGTACGCTGATGGTTTAAAACAATGTTTAACTTTGTAGTATCTTCTTTAATTTTTTAAATGTAACTTTAATTAAGCTGTACCCACATGAAAAGGGAGAAAAGTGTTATGACCTGCAAGTTCTAGACTCTCAGGTCAGGCTGTTGTAGTGTTATGTAACTGGTTTGGATGTCTGGCCAGAAGCAGAGCCTCGCTGTGTGTTCACTCTTGTTAAGGAGCATTCACCTGATTTCCTCTCACCAACATGCTGGAATCCAAGCAGTGTAACAGCTGTTTGTTTTTCATACATTGCCAGTGATGTCCTACTGGATGAAAACCGTTTCCCAGTGCAAACAACGTCCAGTGTGCACCCAAAGTATTCTCATCCTGGTCCAATATATAACTCAGACTTAATTGTCTGGGTTGGTACGAATTGTTGTTGTTGTTGTGTATTCAGATTTATAGATATATATTTGTACGGAGGTTATTTTTTAATGTGTTTGTCATCTTGCCATTTTTCATCTTTTTGTCATCTTTGTCATTTTTTTACTCTTTATCATTAACAGACATGTTTTTACAAGTTGTTGGTACTGAAATGCATGCTCTTGTTCATATAAATAAACCAAACTAAACTATAACAGAACTGATGTTAGTAAGTTATTTGTTTCATATCTCGGTGTGAACTTCTCTTCAGTGGTCAAGGTTTGTGTTGTTAAAGAACACAACACAAACTTTTATACTATGAAAAGTAAAGTTTTCACAGTATAAATTACTTATAGTTACATATACTGTATGTGTAAAGAGTTTTAGATAAATGCATGTTCAAAACCACTTCTGATGTAAACAGTCCTGTAATATTGACACCACTGAGTAAACTGTTACAAATGACTGTTATGATTTTCAGTCAGTATTAAAGTTGTTGTGACTTGTGTCACAGATTTGTCCAAAAAAAGGAAACCTGCGTCAGTAAAGAGTGTTAGTTATCAAGCTACACCCCTCACACGTCATGAACAAACCACATCCTATGAAAGGACCACTGAGCTGAATCAACACCTCTGAATGTGTCCAAACAAATCCTGTATGATGACATCATGTTTCAGTTGATGGCGGGTTCATATTACCATAATGTTCACTGCAGCTCTCTTCTTTGTTGTCACTGTTGTTGGCCAGCAGGTGGAGTTTTAACATCAACCACTGCAGTCTGTTCAAGGATTTCACCATGCCCTCCAATTTTTTTGAAAATACGTTATGTTCAGGAATTTCATTGGAGACCAAAGAGGGGACGGGATGGGAAGACGGATGAGGGGCGTGGGAGGGGAGTCGGAGCCGTGCAGATGGATGAGTGGATGAAGAGCGGATCAGAGTCTGCGAAGTGAAGACTGGCAGAGTGGAGACTGTAGGTGGGGGAGCCGTCTCTTTGTCACTTTTGAACCCCCCCCCCCTCGGTTCCTGTAAGCAGACAAGGGGAGAGAAGGGAACGTGGGAGAGACAAGGAGAGACAAGGGGTTTGGATGGGAGGGATGAGAAGCAGAGTCAAGGGCAGGTGAACGGAAAAGGTGTGCTTAAATACTTGGTGTGCGGAAATTGGGTGGGTCTTTGTTCCCAAATCGTTTATAAAGCTTAATTTCACAAACAAAGACCATGTCTGCGAAGGTTTATTGTTTATAGAGTTTGAGATGGGATTGTATGGATGGAACGGATCGAGTGCCCAGTTGGTGGGCTGGGGGATGGGAGATGACAGGTAGGGGCCGAGGTGCGGATGGGTTGAAGGTATGAGTGGATGAAGAGTGGACTGGAGTCTGCGGTGTGAAGGGACTGTGGGTGGGGGAGCCATCTCTTCGTCAGTGGAAGAGTGAAAACCCCCAAAAGAACTTCAGATGGTAAGGTGCGTGTGGGTGTTTCAGAGATTGTTTAGATCATTGCGTATGTATGTGTTGTACGCTGTCAAGGACCAGCAACCAAGGATTTGAATGATGTTGTCCGGGATACCCTGCCTGGAGGCGGTGGAGGCAGCTCCGATAGAGAACGAATGCCCGGAATACAGTTCAGGGGATACTCCAGATTTGGACAAGATTTTGCGAAGTTGGTTGAACCAGAAGCGCATGGCTACTTTTCATGTCTCTGTGATGAACAGGGGATTTTAGGGGGGGCGTGGTTGTCTTGTCTTGAGTCTAGGTAGCGGCGTATGGGTTCGTATGAACTGAGGTAAGAATTGAGACGGAGAGATAGATGGATTGCGGAGAGCCGTACTGTTTGGTTTTGCTGCGTTTGAGGTGAAAGATGAGTGTGTCTGTGGATTATATAGAGATGTCACCCATGGCGGCGTGAAAACTAGGATGGTATTTGAGGCCGGAGGCTGTGAACTCTGAGCACCACAGGAAACCGAAAAACACCAGTAGAAACATAGATTCCAGTACTCTGTCTACGTTTGGAGTCAGATAACCTGATCTGAGGGTCTGGACGCAGCGAGCTAAAAGATCTGGAGTGAGGGCTAAACGTTTTGGTGAGGGTCGTAGCTCGGCCTTTGGTTAGCATGCTGATGTGTGAGTGGGACAAAGCCGGTCAGGTGGCCCCTTTGGATAATTTGGCGAAGAAGTTGATTCCGCTGATTTAGACTTGTATGGTGTAGGATTTCATCTTGAGATCAGAATGAGTGAATGTGATGAAGATAGAGATGGTAATGTCGTCAACAGAAGTGAACGGGATGCCGTGGGAGGCATGGAAAACTTTGAAGCATTTCCAACTGGTCAAGTAAGAAGAAAGTGTCCGCGGCGAGACGCTGTTGAGGATGGTGTCTCTGGAAATCGTCACCAGGCGTTCCAGCTGTGGTGTTAATGAAAACTGTCCCTGGAAACGGCGAGACTGTAGTCGGGAAAGGGTTGGAGGCTGGCGCTGATTGCTTGAATCTCTGGAACGAGAAACGAGAAAGAGAGTCAGCAATGATGTTTTTGTGATTTGGGATGTGAGAGGCTCGGATGATGAATTGGTGCTGTGCTGACACCAGGGTGAGCCTCCACATGAATTGCATAATGTCTGGGCAATGGGACCGTCCTTTGTTAATTATGTCTACTATGGCGCTGTTGTCGGAGTGGATCAAGATGGTTTTCTTTGACCATTTAGACCCCCAAGAATGGCTGCGATAATGATGGGGTACATTTCATGGATTGTAGAGGAATGGGAGAGGGTTGAAAATTCGGGGGCCAAATGGCTGCGAACCAGCTGCTGCTGTAGTAGCCGCCAAAGCCGACAGAAGAAGCGGCATCTGTAAACAGCTGAATATCTTCTGCCTTGATGACATGGTCGTTGTAAAAGAAAGACATGCCATTCCATGAGGAAAGGAAATGGTGCCACACCATTTTGCATGCGGCATCTAGCACTTTAAAAGCGCTGGTGATATCTGCTTTTGATAGACAGGCTCCTTGCCCTGCGATGCAGATAAGGAAATTGGCGTGATCGATAGTAAAGTGAATAAAGCATGGAGAAGTCTGGGCTCGGGATTAGGCTGTTGATGCTCAGGATGGTGGAGCTGTGCAGGGAAGAGAGGTTGATGATTAGTTGCTTTTTTCCAGAATATTTCCTAGTGGCTATGCCGATGGGACTTATTCTGAACGTGGGAAACGGTGGGCTGGAGGGTTTCTTTGGTTTCTTTAGCCAGGAGTTTGGCAATTGTGTCGTAGATGGCTGACTGCAAGTTGTGGCAGGTGTATGATGAATACATTCACAATGGTACGGCTAGCAAGCCTGAGTCCAAACCGTGAGTAAAGCCCTGTATGAGGTATTTTACAAACTGATGATCTGGGTGATTCTTTAGGGCATTGGATTGTGCTTGGATTTGAACAGGGGTGTTGAGATTCTTACACTTGCCGTGCTGGGTTGGGTGGTGGGGGCAAATTGTTCTGGCGCCTGGGTTCTGGGCCCCGCCGCAGAAAGAGCATGAGTGCAAGAATCTGTCACTTGTAAGAGAGCAGCCTAGATCGTTAAAATTGTTGCCCTTCCTTCCACCATCCTCCCTGCCTGGAAGAGGACTGGACTGCCTTTGTCATCTTATGCCTTGGGGGAGACATCAATGCGTTAGAGGAGGGAACAATTATGTTAGATGCATTTGGCATATGGGGTGGGGGAGGGAGGGAGGGAAGGGGGAATGGAGGGGGAAAAGGATAGACAGGAGAAAAGGTCAGGCCGATGGCGGAGTCGTGGGTTGCCTGTGTGGGTGCTGTCTGGGTTTCTGCGATAACTGATGTAGAGGCAGGAAGGACTGATGGTGCCAGAGGAGATGGGATAGGGAAAGTAGGAACGAGGGAAGAAGAAGGGCTGTGGGGATGGAGGAATGCGTGTGCTTGGGTTGATAGTGCTGTTTGAGACATAGGAAACAAATGAGGAAGGGGTTGGGGTGCAGCTGGGTTTGATGTGTGAGGGCTGATGAGTGGTTGTATTCTGTATCTTCAGCTGGGGGATGCGCCGCCGAGTCATTGTTGTTGCCCCGGAATTGGCGCTGATGAACAGGAAGTACTGAGGAGGGTCGGCTTCGGGAGGATGCGAGTTGTAGTGATTCCTTGTACCGCTGGAAAAGTTTTGCTTTCCTGTCGGAGTGATGGAAGGAGATGTTTCTCACACATTTAAAATGTCTACTTTTCAAATGAAATAGTCTAGATTTGACTATTCAGAGATACCTGTATTGTTAGAGTATTGGATATATTGACTAAACACACCACACTGCATACTAATAGATATTTATTTTCAGCAAAACCAATTGTCGAAAGCATGAAGTACAGTACAGTACAAAAAACAAACAAATAAACTACTACTATGGGTTGCACCACAATTACTTGGGCAGACGTTCACTAGATTAACTTGGGTGTGGTTAAGCCGTTCTATGGCAAGTGGCCGTGTGCATTTGTAAGCTAGATCGATATTGAAATATCATATCAATAAATAAGGTCTCTACTGGAGACGTTACCGTGTAGCTAAATGACATGCAGTTAATGAAATGTTATGCTGAGGGGCAGAAAAACGGCAGTTTTACCATTAGCGAGTATAATGCTGTGTCAGCGCCACACCTAGCCTGTGTGGCCTGTGTAATGTTAACTCTCAGTTTTTATGTTAGAGTTATATTATAAAATATCTCTGTGGTGCAACTGTTTTTAATTCAGTAATCCGTAAATCACATTAGTAATAATTTACCCAAGGCTAATAACTAAACTAACTTTGAACACACAGCAGCTTTAAACTAACAGGCTGCCCAGCACCTCCTCTGTAAGTTACTGACTTACTATGTTACTAACCATTTCACAAAAAAGACCAGTGACATAACAAACCAGGATTCACTTCGGGACTGAAGGACAGGGATGGGTTGGAGCCGACTTCAAACTTGGAACATGTAAGTTGTGGACTTTTTATGTAGTCTTACTGTTATACAGTATTTTAACCAGGTGAACTTGCCACTATAGCATGCTGCCTGGCTAATGTGGCATGCGTCTGTACCACACACAGTGTTAGTGGAGTAACGTCGAAACAGTTCTTTGTCTTGTTTCTCTAATGCATCCACGCTTTGTTCCTGCCATGAGTATATTTATGAATGAACACAGTACGAGTATATCAGAATCTATCTATCTATCTATCTATCTATCTATCTATCTATCTATCTATCTATCTATCTATCTATCTATCTATCTATCTATCTATCTATCTATCTATCTATCTATCTATCTATCTATCTATCTATCTATGTAGTGTACACATATCAGATACTACTACGCACTTTATAATCCTCCAGTCATACCACGCTCACTCTGCCTTATAGACAGATATCAGCTCTGTCTCATCTAGTGTCACTTACTGTGTTTTCTTGTACGTTGTGACATTGTGACTTTGTTTGTACTCACTATGTGGATGAATGACAAGAAACAAACTGAACTTGAACTAATCAATAGTCAGTGTCAGTTTATTGTTTTCCATCTTGCATTAGTCCAGAGTTATAAGCTTTACTGAGAGACTAGATGATCATTGTCTTATTTTAAAATTCACTCTCACTTTTGCCAGGCATGAAGTCACAGGACACAGTGCTGGAAGTGGCTGGCAGGCAAGACACAGACAGACTCAAGAGGTGCACTGAGCAGCTAGGTTAGCCAGGCAGACTGTTTGACAGATTTTTTAAAATGTTTTTTTGCTTTTTTGTATTATCCTTGAAGCTTTGGAAATATTGTTGTTCACACACTCCTGCCAATAAACTGAAATTGAAAGATGGGTTCGATGAGTACCCTCAGCTAATGGCTGAGGGGAGAACAGATTTAAAATCAGATAGTGACTGAGTGGCTTCTTTTTTCTTTTTTTTTTTTTTACCCCTGATGAGTTTACAGTCCTGAAATAAACATCCTGAAACGAGAAGCTTTTGTTGATATTCTGAGGGCTGTTTACCTACCTGCCAAACTAAACAGCAATGTTCAGGAAGAGCAGAATATTGCTGGATAGTTTAATCCATAGTACAGAATCATGCTTTATACATTTTACATCTTCTTATTAAATTATTTATCTTAAAAGTAACTGAAGCTGTCTGAAAAATGTAGTGGAGTAAAAAGTACTTTTCCAGCGCCGTAAATGGAGCGGAAGAAGGAGGTTGCCAAACCTGGGCCAGGTAAAATAAAAGTAGCTCCAAATTGCAGTGATTTACAGTTCTAAAGTAAATGTACTTGTTTGATTAGTAGCAGCAGTAGTTTTTCCTCATTTTTATTGACTAAAGTGAGTAAAATGTAAATATATATAACATATATAAGTCAGAATATTTTGTAGATTGCTGTCCTGCAGAGAATTGTTAGCTTGGATGCTTTGTTGCAAAGTCAATAGTTTACTTAATACGTATATAATAATACGTAATTAAGGCTAATGAAGGAGAGACAGTTCTTGTTACTGGCTTAAGCAAACTAATTGCGTTCAAAATGATCAGCCTCGATACCCATATTATTGATTGTTACACTTAATATGTATATAATCTTGCTAAATAAGCTTTATGCTCCCTATATTTTAGATCCTACACAGACCTATACAATATGTTTTCTCCATGCCCACTCATGATTAAAGAATTAAGATTTAACTCTGTTCTCTTCTCTTTGACCACAGTCCCTGTCCACAGAGGTCTTGTAAGTAACTATTACAGAGTTTATCTATGTAACATTCAATTTACATACATCTTCAGTAGCATTAATCAAGCTTTTGTGGAAGGCGATTCCAAACTTTTGAATGGTAGTACACTGCCTGTGCAGGTCTGCACACATTAGCAGTAGTAGTTACATACAGTAGTTTCCATTTACATGAACAGCTAAACACTGCTAAAATTACATTCACATTAAACCGCCAATTAAGGTAGATGTAGATTGATAACAAAAACATTTGCTGATTCTCTGTGATCGCTGCACCTCGTGTTGACAGTATTTTGTCCAGCAGGTGGAGCTCTACCATTAACTTCTGATTTGAAGTTTGACAACTGCAGATCTGTTTGTACCTGGATAATTCTTTGCATTTTGGTCCTGATATGTTTTTCATCTCTAAACTCTATGAATTGGGGAGATTTACTGAGACAAATGTTTATATCCACATTTAGGCTGACGAGAACTGGAAGTGGGCCAATTTTATTTGATTTTAAATGGAAAATGGATTATGCCTCTTCTTACAGTCTGTTGAAATGTAGGCTAGGGGCTAGGCTATCTTCAAATACAGGCTAGCCCCTCTTGCATTAGACTAGAGGTGTTCCTGTTATTGTGTCCACCCCCTGTGTGTTGACAGTGTTTTGTCCAGCAGGTGGCGATCTAACATGAACTACTGATCTGAAGTCAGTTTCAGAGCTTCTACTGCAGATCTGTTGGGATAACTCTCCATCATTCCCTGTTTTTACATTTTCTCTTTAAGCTTTTGAAACATGAACACTGAAAAGCTTAAAGGTGCTTTACGTTAAATGTCATTATGATTACGATGTCTAATCTAATCTGATCACTACAGCAGGTTTTAGGAACATGTTTTATTACTATTCTAACTTAAATCAGTAATAAAAAGTGTTTCTCTGGAGGTTTAGACTTGTCCTTTGCTTTAAAGTGTCAGCTGTAAAGATGATCAGTTTCAACAGACAGAAAGTTAGTCAGTGAAACTACAACATATAAACACATGATAGGACATATCAATAATACATCATGTATACAGGGATGAAGGTCACTGAGGTTAATTATTAAACGTGTTGGTTTGTATTTGGTTCATGTGTTTGTGATTCTTAAGTATGACCAGAATTGTTTGAAAATTAGACCATTGTTGTCCCTGAGTTCTCCACACGTCCTCCCCCAGAGTATGAAGCTTTATAATACATGTTCAGACACGCGGTGGGTGCTGGGAAACTTTGAACTTTTTTCTTTTTTTTTCTTCCATCGTGACCGTTATGTACTTTCGGTTTCACAGCTGATTGTGTCGCAGCAAGAAGTCCAGCAGGTAGGTGAACTCGAGCAAAACTAGATCTATAAAAACAAGTCAAAGTATAATTCTCTGTGTTGTTGGTGGGTCAGTAGAGCTGATGATAGAACTGTAGGAGGTTCCAGATTCACATTAACTGTAAAATCAGCGATCTTCCTCCGTCAGTCGGCTGTTCTCATCAGACTCACAGCCAGCTGCGTCGCCAGTCATTTTTTCATGTCAGTCATGTTTTGACTGTAGCCCCGAATGCAACCTAAGTCAGCAAAAACATAAAAAATATTTTCCGTAACCCCATGACGCAGCCTGTCTCACAGGTCTTCAAAGAACGGCGGGTACTTGCAATAATACCCCCCCCCCCACTGCAGTCAAGCCAGCCTCCACTTCGAAAACGACAGTCAAGCCAGCCCTCGCGCTGTTTTGCGACGCGTGTTTTTTTCTACACATTACGGTAACATCGTGTCGCTGCACATTTCAAAATAAATGTGAGCGTATGCTGAACATAATGCAATTGCTGTGGCAGAAACTATTGAATAAATAAATAAATGCTTAAGAACATATTACATTTTCACAGAAATATTACTAAATTTGGCCAAGATGCGAACTCATTCAATCGTTTCTGCCACAGCAATTGTATTCTGTTCAGCAGACTCTCACTTTTATTTTGAAATGTGCAGCGACACTATGTTACCGTAATGTCTAGAAAAAAACACGCATCGCAAAACAGCGCGAGGGCTGCTTGACTGCAGTCCCCTCCCCACACACACAACATTACTTGGCCTTCACGCGTTTAGAGAGAGAGAGACAGTGTGTGTGTGTGTGTGTGTGTGTGTGTGTGTGTGTGTGTGTGTGTGTGTGTGTGTGAGTCTCCTGAGCTGGTGCAGTGTTGGGCTCCCACTTCAGGTCCTGGGATATAGTGCATCCCAGAAACCTGAAGGATTCCACAGCAGACACAGGGCTGTTGAGTATGGTGATGGGGGCAGAGTGAGGTGTTGCAGGATGTAATGCAGTCTCAAGTTGACTGCATCATCCACTGACCTGTTAGCCCTGTAGGTAAAATGCAGGGGGTCCAGCAAGGGGCCTTTAATGTCCTTCAGGTGGGCCAATACCAGTCTTTCAAAGGAATTCATGACTACAGATGTCAGGGCAACGGGCCTGTAGTCATTTAGTCCAGATATGGAGGGTTTTTTGGGGACCGGGATGACTGTGGAGCGTTTGAAGCAGGAGGGAGCTTCATGCAGCTCTAGCCATCTGTTGAATCTGTGTGAAGATGGGGGCCAGCTGGTCTGCACAGATTTTCAGGCAGGATGGAGACACACTGTCGGGGCAAGAAGCCTTCGTGCTCTTCTGCCCTTGAAAGAGCTGGGTCACATCATCTACACAGATCATGAGTGCAGGTGAGGGGTCAGAGAGGGGGGTGGCAGCGTGTCAGTGGGGGAAGGTGATTGTTTAAAGATGTTGTTGGAGCGGGGGAGAGGTGTGACTGTGGGCGTCTCAAACCTACAATTGAAACCATTCAGCTGGTCAGCCAGTCGTTGACCTACCAGCAAAATCAGAAGGAGCTTTATTGCCAAGTAGTGTTTTACACATACAAGGAATTTGCTTTGGTGTTGAGGTGCTATACGCAGATAGACATACAGCTGTATGTCTGTCTGTCTGATGTAGAAATAAATATGTAATAAACAAATGCAAGTTATGAATAACAGAACAATAGAGAAAACAATCATAAAACTGACAATATAAAAATAATAATGAATAAAAATAAAAATGGAAAAATAACAATTAACAACAAATTAACAACTAATATGTGCAATGTGCCAGATTCGTGGATGATATGACGTGAAGTGATATTTTCAATTCAATTCAATTCAATTTTATTTATATAGCGCCAAATCACAACAACAGTTATCTCACAGCGCTTTTCATAAAGAGCAGGTCTAGACCGTACTCTGAAGTTATTTACAGAAGCCCAACAATTCCCACCAAGAGCAAGCACTAGGCGACACAGGCAAGGAAAAACTTCCTTTTAAGAGGCAGAAACCTCGAGCAGAACCATGGCTCAGGGTGGGCGGCCATCTGCCTCGACCGGTTGGGGGTGAGGGGGAGAGAGAGAGAGAGAGCAAGAAAAAGAGAGAGAGAGAGCAAGAGAGAGAGAGGCAACCTACACAGTATACACATAGAGGTACAGACAGTAATGGTAATGGTGCTATAGACTGAATGAAAAATGGTACAGATATTTATAGTAATGTTAATGGTTATAACAATAACAGTAATAATAGCAATAGGACTAGCAACAGCAGTTGCAACCGCAGCAGAGGGCGTCGAGCAGGAACACGGGGGCAGCAGGAGACCCCCAACCACAGATCCAGACTCCACAGCTCCAGAGCCAGCAACACTGTAGCAGAGGGCGTCGAGCAGGAACATCGGGCAGCAGGAGACTCCCAACCACAGATCCAGACTCCACAGCTCCATAGCCAGCAACACCCGCAGGGAAGTGACAGGAGGAGGAAGCACACGCACCACGGGAGAGGGAGAAAAATCGAAGTTAGTAACTTGCATTAATGGGATGAGGTTGCACTCAGAGAGAAAGAGAGAAGAGGAGAGAGGAGCTCAGTGCATCATGGGAAATCCCCCGCAATCTAGCCTATAGCAGCATAACTAAGGGATGGTTCAGGACTCACCCGAGCCAGCCCTAACTATAAGCTTTATCAAAAGGAAAGTCTTAAGCCTACTCTTAAATGTAGAGACGGGTGTCTGCCTCCCGAACCCAAACTGGAACCTGGTTCCACAGGAGAGGAGCCTGATAGCTGAACGCTTCTGGCTCCCATTCTACTTTTGGAGACTCTAGGAACCACAAGTAACCCTGCATTCTGGGAGCGCAGTGCTCTGGTGGGGTAGTAAGGTACTATGAGCTCTTTAAGATAAGATGGTGCCTGACCATTAAGAGCTTTGTATGTGAGAAGAAGGATTTTAAAATCAATTCTGGATTTTACAGGAAGCCAATGCAGAGAAGCTAAGACAGGAGAGATATGATCTCTTTACTGGTTCCTGTCAGAACACGTGCTGCAGCATTCTGGATCAGCTGAAGAGTCTTAATGGACTTTTTCGAAGAGCCTGATAATAATGAATTGCAGTAATCCAGTCTAGAAGTAACAAATGCATGGACTAGTTTTTCTGCATCATTTTTAGACAGGATGTTCCTGATTTTTGCAATATTACGTAGGTGAAAAAAGGCAGTCCTTGAAATTTGCTTAATGTGAGAGTTAAACGACATGTCCTGGTCAAAGATAACTCCAAGATTTCTCACAGTGGTGCTGGAGGCCAGGCGATGCCATCCAGGGAAACTATATCTTTAGATAATGCGTCACGGAGGTGCTTAGGCCCTAGAACAATAACTTCCGTTTTATCTGAGTTTAACATTAGAAAATTGCAGGTCATCCAGGTTTTAACATCCTGAAGACACATTTGGAGCTTAGCTAACTGATGAGTTTCATCTGGCTTGATCGATAGATATAACTGAGTATCATCTGCATAACAATGAAGGTTTATGGAGTGTTTCCTGATAATATTGCCTAAAGGAAGCATATATAAAGTGAAGAGGATTGGTCCGAGCACAGATCCTTGTGGAACTCCATGACTAACTTTGGTATGCATGGAGGACTCATCATTAACATGTACAAACTGAAATCGATCTGATAAATAGGACTTGAACCAGCTTAGAGCGGTTCCTTTAATGCCAATGAAATGTTCCAGTCTCTGTAATAGGATCTGATGGTCAATGGTATCAAATGCAGCACTAAGATCTAGTAAAACCAATACAGAGACAAGTCCTTTGTCTGATGCAGTTAGGAGGTCATTAGTAATTTTCACCAGTGCTGTCTCTGTGCTATGATGAGCTCTAAATCCTGACTGAAAACCTCAAATAAACTATTGCTCTGTAGAAAGTCACACAGCTGTTTGGCGACTGCTTTCTCCAGGACCTTAGAGAGAAATGGAAGGTTAGATATAGGTCTATAGTTGGCTAAAACGTCTGGATCCAGATTGGGCTTTTTCAGAAGAGGTTTAATTACAGCTACTTTAAAGTACTGTGGCACGTAGCCTGTTGATAAAGACAGATTGATCACATCCAGCGGAGAAGTTCCAACCAAGGGCAAAACTTCTTTAAGCAGCCTAGTCGGGATGGGGTCTAAGAGGCAGGTAGATGGTTTAGATGAAGAAATTATTGAAGTTAGTTGATAAAGATTGAGGGAAGCAAAGCAGTCTAAACATATAACTGGTTTTACAGCGGTTTCTAAAGTTCCTGAGTATTGAGTTAAGTCGGTGCCAGTTGAGGGCAGGTCTTGGTGGATTTTGTTTCTAATAGCTAGGATTTTATCATTAAAGAAGCTCATGAAGTCATAACTACTGAGAGCTATGGGAATACTTTGCTCAATAGAGCTGTGACTATCTGTCAGCCTGGCTACAGTGCTGAAAAGAAACCTGGGGTTGTTCCTATTTTCCTCTATTAATGACGAGTAGTACGCTGCTTTGGCATTTCGGAGGGCCTTCCTATAAGTTTTAAGACTATCTTGCCAAATTAAACGAGAATTTTCCAGTTTGGTAGAACGCCAATTCCTCTCGAGTTTCTGTGATATTTGCTTTAATTTGCGAAGTTTCAGTATTATACCATGGAGCTAACCGTCTTTGTTTTAGTATTTTCTTTTGTAGAGGGGCTACAGAGTCAAGTGTTGTTCGTAGCGAGCCTGCAGCACTATCAACAAGATGATCGAACTTGGGAGGGACTGAAATTGTGTAAGAGTCCTCTGTTACTTTGATACCTGATAGTGAATTTAGAGCCGATGGGATCGCGATCCTTAAATTTAGCTATAAGCTATCAGACAGACATCGTGTATAGAAATTTTTGCCCAATGGAGGATAGTTCAGCATTACAAGCTCAAAAGTTATCAAACAGTGGTCAGATAAAGAGGGATTCTGTGGGAACACTATTAAATGTTCAATTTCAATACCATATACCAGAACAAGGTCGAGGGTGTGATTAAAACAGTGAGTCGGTTCATGAACACTCTGAGAGAAGCCAATTGAATCTAATAGAGAGATAAACGCGGTACTAAAGCTGTCATTCTCTACATCCACATGAATATTAAAATCCCCTATGATAATAACTTTGTCCGTTTTAAGGACTAAAGTTGACAAAAACTCTGCAAATTCAGATAAGAATTCAGAGTACGGACCAGGTGCTCGGTGCACTACAACAAATAGAATTGGTTGCAGTGATTTCCAGCTTGGGTGTGAAAGACTCAGAACAAGGCTTTCAAATGAGTTATAATTTAATTTAGGTTTAGAGCAGATTACCAGGCTAGAGTCAAAGATAGCTGCAACTCCACCTCCTCGGCCTGTGCTTCGAGGAATGTGAGTATTTATATGACTGGGAGGGGTGGATTCATTTAGGCTCACATATTCTCCATCACCCAGCCAGGTTTCAGTAAGACAGAATAAATCAATTTCATAATCTGATATTAGTTCATTTACTAGTACACCTTTAGAAGAGAGAGATCTGATGTTTAAGAGTCCACATTTTACTCTCCTATTCGCTTTGCACTATTGCTCCTGTGGTTTTAATTTTTATGAGGTTTTATGCACAGCTCCTCTTCTGTTTACCTTTGATTTAAATAATTTCAATGGTCGGGGGACAGACACCGTCACTATAGGGTTTTCACTAAGTAACTCCTGGAACGGAGGAGCAGAGAAGTGTGTTAAACTGCGACTCTGCGTAGGGTTTTGGGTGGGTAACTGCTGAATTAGAAGGGCAGAGAAGTGTGTTAGACTGCGACTCTGCCTCCTGGTCTCAACTCTGGGTTGTCATATTTACATGTGCAAAGACGATTGTATTATTTGAAAGGGGGGAGTGTCAGTGGGGGGTCCGGGCCTTGTTGATGAGGCTAGCTGCAGACAGGTAGAAGCAGTTTCTGTGGCGATTGGTTTTGGTCCTGATGGACCGCAGCCTCCTGCCAAAGGGGAGAGTCTGAAACAGTTTGTGAACGGGATGGGAGGCATCAGCTGCAATCTTTCCTGCTCGCCTGAGAGTCCTGGAGGCGTGTAGGTCCTGAAGTGATGGAAGATTGCACGTTCTCTGCAGACCGAATGATACGCTGCAGCCTGCCCTTGTCTCTGGCAGTGGCAGCAGCGTACCAGATGATGGAGGAGGTGAGGATGGACTCACTGATGGCGGTGTAGAAGTGCACCATCACTGTCTTTGGCAGGCTGAACATCTTCAGCTGCCGCAGGAAGGACATCCTCTGCTGGGCTTTCTTGGTGAGGGAGGTGATGTCCAGTTCCCACTTGAGGTCCTCGGAGATGATGGTGCCCAGGAGTCCACATTGGTGACTGGGGAGTCACATAGGATGATGGGGGAGGGTGGGGCTGGGCTTTTCCTGAAGTCCACAACCATCTCCACTATCTTCAAAGCTCCAGACTGTTCTGGTCGCACCAGGTCACCAGATGGTCAATCTCCTACCTGTAGGCAGACTCATCCCCACCAGAGATGAGCCCAATAAGGGTGCTGTCGTCTGCAAACTTCAGTAGCTTGGTGACTGGAGGTGCAGCTGGTGTACAGGCAGTCAGTGATCACCTGTAGGTGGAGTCAGGCACATTCAGCTGGGAGAGCTTGTCCTGCAGCAGGGCTGGGATGATGGTGTTGAAAGCAGAGCTTAAGGCCACAAACAGGATCCTGGCGTAGGTTCCTGGGGAGTCCAGGCGCTGGAGGATGTAGTGAAGGGCCATTTTTACTGCATAGTCTACAGACCTGACTTAAGATGACCTGCCCTCTCCTGATCAGGCTACTTTCACTAAAAACCTCACTTTGTGGAATAAGCTGGTGTCTTTTGTGCTGTGTGCTAAAGACAGGACATCCCTACTGTGATGGACTATGTTTACAATTTAGGCTGCCATGTTCTAAAATAATTTGTGACCCATCAGTATCTTATCGGCCAGCATGTGCTGTGCGTCGTGCACGTTGGTGGCAGAATGTAAACACCGACCAGAATGAATGAAGCAAACTCACAGGGGGAGTGAAACGGTTTACAGTTACTGATAAGAAATTCCAGATTACGAGAATCACTGTCACGTCAGTACACCAGCCATTGTTAAAATAAAAACACACACCTCCACCTTTTGTTTTGCCGGAGAGCTCTGTGTCAGAATCTGCTCTGTAGAGTTGGAAGCCAGCCAGCTGCAGTACGTTATTGATCCTGACAGTGAATTGATCCATGGGTGGCTGCCGCCCAGGAGGTAGAGCGGGTTGCCCCTTAATCGGAAGGTCGGCGATGTGAAGTGTCCTTGGGCAAGATACTGCTTGAGCACTTAGGCTCATGAATGTGTGTGAATGGTGAATGCAGACGTAGTGTAAAGCACTTTGAGTGGTCGAAAAGACTAAAAAGGCGGTACACAAATACAGAGCATTTACAGCCATGTCTCTGTGAAGAACAAGTCTCTATTTTTCCCCACCAGTAAGTGAAGTTCATCAAATTTGTTGCACAGTGAGCACACGTTGGAGAGAAATATTGCCAGTAGCGGTGTGCGGAGTCCCCACCGGCGGATGCGCACGAGCGACCCGGCTCGTTTCCCTCTCTTACGCCTCTTCATTCAGCAAACAACGAGAAACCTAAATGTCCAATAATTCCACTGATGACGTGAGAAAAGTGGGAAATAAATCTGCTGGAGTTGTTCCCCTGATGTTCATGAGCTCCTCCCTGGTGAAACAGCTCGGGGAATCACAGCCAAAAAACTTAATTAAGTGCACCTAACTCCGAGGCTGCTATAGACGGCGCTATTTTGGAAAGCAGATTTTGAGGATGGTCTCCTTTAGTCAGTAAGTGTCCCCAGGCTTTTTCACACTGATGCAGGATCGCTGACTGTGAAACGTTTTTCTAGCTTTTCGGCGTAGCACCTCTTTGCAGCTTTGATCTCTTTAGTCAGTGTTCCTGGCCTGGTTGTACAGGACTCTGTCCCCACTTCTGAAGGCCTCCTCTTTGTTCTGACAAACCTGCCTGAGTGTTGCTGTGAACGACAGTTTTTGGTTGTTGTATGTGCGGAAGGTTTTAGTCAGCACACACGTGCTCTCAAAAACTGATGTAAGATGTCACAGTGTTAGTTAATCCAGGTCAGTGGTTGCTGCCTCAAAAACACTCCAAACCGTGCAGTCAAAGCAGGCCTGTAACTCCAGCTTTGACTCATTGGTCCATCTTTTCACAGTCTTTACAAAAGGTTTACCAGATTTCAGTTTTTGCCTGTGTGATAAGATGAGCCAGACAGTGATCAGAGAGTCCTAAGGCTGCACGGGGAACAGAACGATAGGCGTCCTTTAATTCAATTCATTTTCAATTTTATTTATATAGTGCCAATTCACAACAACAGTTATCTCACAGCGCTTTTCATAAAGAGCAGGTCTAGACCGTACTCTGAAGTTATTTACAGAAGCCCAACAATTCCCACCAAGAGCAGCACTAGGCGACACAGGCAAGGAAAAACTTCCTTTTAAGAGGCAGAAACCTGGAGCAGAACCATGGCTCAGGGTGGGGGGCCATCTGCCTCGACCGGTTGGGGGTGAGGGGGAAAGAGAGAGAGAGAGCAAGAGAGAGAGCAGAGGGAGGCAGCCTGCACAGTACACACATAGAGGTACAGACAGTAAAAGTAATGTTGCTATAGACTGAATGAAAAATGGTACAGATATTTATAGTAATGTTAATGATAATAATAACAGTAATAATAGCAATAGGACTAGTAACAGCAGTTACAACAGTAGAAGAGGGCGTCGAGCAGGAACACGGGGCAGCAGGAGACTCCCAACAACAGATCCAGACTCCACAGCTCCAGAGCCAGCAACACCCGCAGGAAGCGACAGGAGGAGGAAGCATACGACCACGAGGAAAGGAAAGAAGTCGAGTTAGTAACATGCATTAATGGGATGAGGTTGCGCTCAGAGGGAGAGAGAGAGGAGAGAGGAGCTCAGTGCGTCATGGGAAATCCCCCGGCAGTCTAGGCCTATAGCAGCATAATTAAGGGATGGTTCAGGACTCACCCGAGCCAGCCCTAACTATAAGCTTTATCAAAAGTAAAGTCTTAAGCCTACTCTTAAATGTAGAGGCGGTGTCTGCCTCCCGAACCCAAACTGGAACCTGGTTCCACAGGAGAGGAGCCTGATAGCTGAGCAGCTCTGGCTCCCATTCTACTTTGGAGACTCTAGGAACCACAAGTAACCCTGCATTCTGGGGCGCAGTGCTCTGGTGGGGTAGTAAGGTACTATGAGCTCTTTAAGATAAGATGGTGCCTGACCATTAAGAGCTTTGTATGTGAGAAGAAGGGTTTTAAATTCTATTCTGGATTTTACAGGAAGCCAATGCAGAGAAGCTAAGACAGGAGAAATATGATCTCTTTTACTGGTTCCTGTCAGAACACGTGCTGCAGCATTCTGGATCAGCTGAAGAGTCTTAATGGACTTTTTCGAAGAGCCTGATAATAAGGAATTACAGTAATCCAGTCTAGAAGTAACAAATGCATGGACTAGTTTTTCTGCATCATTTTTAGACAGGATGTTCCTGATTGTTGCAATATTACATTAGGTGAAAAAAGGCAGGTCCTTGAAATTTGCTTAATGTGAGAGTTAAATGACATGTCCTGATCAAAGATAACTCAAGATTTCTCACGAGTGGTGCTGGAGGCCAAGGCGATGCCATCCAGGGAAACTATATCTTTAGATAATGCGTCCACAGAGGTGCTTAGGGCCTAGAACAATAACTTCAGTTTTATCTGAGTTTAACATTAGAAAATTGCAGGTCATCCAGGTTTTAACATCCTGAAGACACATTTGAAGCTTAGCTAACTGATGAGTTTCATCTGTCATTAATGTAGTGTAGCAGTGTTCCAGTGTGTTAGTGTCATTGGTGGGACACCTAGGCCCTGTCCCATTTCTCCCCCCTTAAAACTTCCACTTGGTTTTGAGTGCCCTCGACAGTAAAGTCACCTCGGCGAGGGAAGTGGGGTGAAGATCTTTCCCTATGAAATGGGACACCACTATATGCAAATTTCGCGTGGCGAGCGTGCCCTACGTCCGCAGCAGCGTCGGCGTGTCTACCGGTAGTAGCCTACTACTATTTTCATTCAAGGAAAATGCGGGTCCAGTGGTTGTGTTGCCTGTTGTGTGGGCTGTGTTGGTTTATCTACGTCTGATCAATCAACAGAAGACATGTGGAAAACAGAAGGCGCATTAGCCGTCTTCTTTGCCAAATGTGAAATGACGGCATAGTTCATTATAGATAGATTAATGCTTATTAAGGCTGAAGTTATTAATTCCAGAGCTACGAGTTATTTTCTCTTTGCCTTTTAGTTGTTTATTCACATTAATGGTGCAATCATCAGCAGGTTTATTAGACCCTGTCCTTTAAGACCGAATGCACATGTTTCATCCCAACTGCCTAACTCCCATTGAAGACATGAACTGTTCTTAAACCGGTCATTTTGCCATATTTTTGTGTGTATTTGATCGTTTGGACGCGCATACCAAACCCAAAGTAAAGTTTGCTTGTCTAGTTGCGGTCTGTTTCGAGCGCTGCCATGGGAACAGGGGCAGCGTCTCTTACGCTGATCATTGTGCTTTTAATAGCTAGTTACTATCAAACACGTCCACGAAGTTTTAGTAATTTGAAACAACAGACACTGCACTTTACAACAATCACCGATTGTGTTCAGTGCTGATTCTGAAGTTTGGGTTTAGGGAGAAATGAGGGTGCGCTGTGATGGGAACGATGATGCGTTAGATGAATGCAGCTCGTTTTTAATAGTTTTACCTCACGTTAACTTCTTTTAGAAGTTAATCATTGGAACCCGATATCGACAATAAAGTTAACTAACATCACCTAGATCAAATATATATTTGATGGGCAGACTCTCTCGAAGCAATTGGCAGATATCATTAACATCGGCAGATGAAATGAAATATGTTCGTGAAATATTTTGTAACATTAGTGTTCGAAACTCAACAGTCCATTGGATGTGCATCAAACTAACATATTCCAACATATTTCGACATTTTAAAATGCTTATTTGCGAAAATATACTTTAATTAAATAGTTCCTTTCCAGCGGTGTCCGCCGTCTTGGTTGAGAAATTTTGGCCGGCTCGCTGAGTTCGCAAGGTATCCTGGGTAATTTCATCTCCCACTTCGTTTTGAGCCTGCATCGGACCTCACTATGTTTTGAGGGTTGATTTTAAGGAAGATTAGCACTCCCCTTGCTCCCTAAGGTATTGGGACACCCTACCCCTACACGAGAACGCGCAAAAACGAGGGTTAGGGCAGAAATCTAGGGGAAGGGGAGGTATTGGGACAGGGCCCTAATATGTTGTCTGTACTTTGGAAGATCATGACTGAGGTTTGCTTTGTTAAAGTCCCCAAGAACAATGAGCAGGGAGTCTGGATGTTTTTTCTCCATGTTAGTTCTCTGGTTGGCCAGGTGTAGTAACACCTCACTAAGACAGGTCTGAGGTGGAATGTAAACGGCGACCAGGACAAACAAGGAAAACTCCCGCAGTTTAACCAGTGTGCCTGCTCGTTTTCCGCTTCGCCATCGATGTCTCAAGTAGATTTCAAACAGAGCTGCTACTCCTGCAACTAATAACTCCGGGTAACTTCCAGGTTCAACCAGGAGTGGTGGACTAGTGTGAGCAGTTGAAATTCCGATGTTTAAGAGTTCTTCTCTGGTAAAGGTTACCAGAGAGGGACAGCAGAAAACAGAGTTAAAAACACAAAAAGCACTGCGGAGCGTAATCCAGTGGTGGCCGTCCTCTGCGGCGCCATCTTGGTATCAAATAGCAACAATAATAAAGTATTGGATCAATACATTAATGTATTCAGGCAGTTCAGTATTCTGTTGCTTGGCTGTGTGAATCAGAAGGTTTTCTTTATCATTTGGCATCTTGCTTGTGAAAAAAAGAAGTAAAAGTATTTAAATAACATTTATTTAAATTCTGCCTGCAGCCCAATGCCACAGTTTAGTGTGAAGATTTATGTGAAGTGTTATGTATTCCAATAACACAAAAAGAATTAAAACAATTTATTGCCTTGTGAAAAATAAACAAATTATTAATGAAACTATGTAATTTATTCTAAATATAGACTTGAAACTAGAAGCATATAAAAAATACTGAAGAAGACCGTGGTCTCTGTGTGAACTGATTATTTTGTAGAAAAGTAAAAATGTTGAGTATTAAACAATTGCATGAGCGTGAGGGAATTTAAATAAAATCCAAGGAAGTCAGAGTTGTGTTAATATATATAATGTCTTAAAAAAATGCCCTTTTTTTCCCACTTGAGCCCCTGCCTATCAAAATTTCTGTGCACGTCCCTGCAGTTTACTGCTAACACCTCTGACAAAATGTACCTCAAACTAAAATGAGTAAAAACACATAAAAGTACAAAATAATCAACAGTAGTGTGTCCTTCCAGAAACAGTGTTCCCTAAATAAAGATATAAGAAATAAAAAACTTTGACTTCTTCTTTGGTTATAAAAATTTTGTTTTGTTTTTTCGGTCAAAGTCTACAGTTTTTTCTAATTCAGTGTTTTCCTTTCAGTGTCTGAGCTGAGGGTTGTTCTGCTGGGGAACAGCTGGTCTGAGAGGAGTTCAGTAGGGAACTTCATACTGGGAGAGAATAAGTTCAACACTGAGGAAGAACCAGACGACTGTCTGAGAGAAAGAGGACAGTTAAAGGAGAAAGAAATAGTTCTCATCAACACCCCAGATCTGCTGCATCCCAGGATCTTACAACACAGACTGAGAAGACCTTTAGAAACCTGTGTGAGTCTCTCTGATCCTGCTGGTTCTACAGCCTGAAGACTTCACTGAGGAACACAAACTGAGGCTCTGCAGAGTCCTGAAACTCTTCAGTGATCGATCATTTGATCATTCACTGGTTCTGATATCAACACCCAGACATTACATCAGTAAACCAGATACACAGCGTCCACCCTTAAAAGACATGACCTTGAACGTTCAAAGCTGTTAACACGTGTGGGTCAAATCGTGAAGGAGAATGATGGAGAGCATGTCAGCTGTGAAGTTTGAAAATGCAGGTTTAATCATGACACCAAAATCTGGACACATCAAACCAGCTTTAAACCTGGTTCTGTGTGGGAGGAGAGGAGCAGGGAAGACTTCAGCAGCCAAGGCCATTTTAGGTCAGACAGAGTTTCATTCAGTCTCCAACTCATCAGAGTGTGTTAAACATCAGGGAGAGGTGTGTGGACGTTGGGTTTCCCTGGTGGAGCTGCCTGCCTTGTATGGAAAACCTCAGGAGGCAGTGATGGAGGAATCACTCAGGTGTATCTCCCTCTGTGATCCTGAGGGCGTCCATGTCTTCATCCTGGTCCTACCTGTGGGTCCCCTCACTGATGAAGACAAGGGAGAGTTAGAGACCATCCAGAACACATTCAGCTCTCGAGTCGATGACTTCACCATGATTCTGTTCACTGTGGAGTCAGATCCTGCAGCTCCAGCTGTTGTTAAATTTTTAAAGAAAAACAAGGACATCCAGGAACTCTGTCAGAGCTGTGGAGGAAGATATGTTGTTCTCAACATCAAGGACAAGCAGCAGATCCCAGAGCTGCTGGACATGGTGGGAAAAAATAGCCAGTCTAAAAATAAACTATGCTTTAAAACTGTAACATTTGCACGTGTACAAATGGAAAAACTCATACAACAAGAGAAACATATCACGAGGCAACAAGGTGTACTAAAGAGGCTGATGAAGAAGAAAAAGATCACTTGTAAATACTTTAAATTTAAATGTTTCTTAAATCTTAATCTTAAACCTTCACTGTGTGATATTTAAAGTAACTCCAGGTCTTTTTATGTTGCAGGTGATGATGAGAAGCAGAGCCCAGAGAGTCTCAGGATTGTGCTGATAGGGAAGACTGGAAGTGGAAAGAGCTCTTCAGGAAACACCATTCTAGGAAGAAAGGAGTTTAAAGCCAAATCAAGCCAAACTTCAGTCACCAAACTTTGTCAGAAAGCACAGAGTGAAGTGGACGGTCGTCCGATCGTTGTGGTCGACACTCCTGGTCTGTTTGACACAACTTTGTCCCATGAAGAGGTTAATGAGGAGATGGTGAAATGCATCAGTCTTCTGGCTCCAGGACCACATGTCTTCCTGTTGGTGATAGGGATTGGAAGACTCACACCAGAGGAGAAGGAGACATTAAAACTCATTGAGGAAGGCTTTGGGAAGAATGCTGAAAAGTTCACTATCATTCTTTTAACTGGAGGAGATGCACTGGAACATGAGGAGAAGTCCATTAAAGAATACATTGAACAGGAATGTGATGATTCCTTTAAGAAGCTGATCTCTGACTGTGGAGGAAGATACCATGTGTTTAATAACTATGATAAAAAAAACCACACACAAGTCAGTGAGCTGATAACCAAGATTGACACCTTGGTGAAGGAAAATGGAGGCAGCTGCTACACCAATGAGATGCTGCAAGAGGCCGAGGCAGCTATAAAGAAAGAAATGGAGAGAATCCTGAAGGAGAAGGAAGAAGAGATGAAGAGAGAGAGGGAGGAGCTTCAAAGAAAACATGAGGAAGAAATGGAAGAGGTGAAAAGAAGAATGGAAGAACAGAGAGCAGAAACTGAAAAGGAGAGAAAACTGAGAGAAAAAGAACTTAAAGAAAAGGAGGAGAAGATAAAGAAGGAACGAGAGGAGAGAAAGAAACAACAGGAAATGAGAAAAGAAGAAGACAGGAAGAGAAAACAACGGGAAGAAATTAAACGACAGGAGTGGGAACGAAAACGTGAAGCTTTGGAGCAAAAAATAAGATCAGAGTCAGAATCAAAGGAAACCATTGACAGAAAGCTGAAGGAGAGCAGAGAAGAGATGAGAAAAGAACGAGCGAACTGGGAGAAAACACAAAATGAATGGTGGGACCAAAGATATCAAGAAGAAGAAGAGAGAAGACAGGAGGAACAAACAAGACTTAGAAAGCTTCAAGAAGAATACGAACAGGAAAGAGAAAATTATGAAAAGAAAAGAAATGAAGAGGACAGAATCAGAAGAGAAGAAGAGGAAAAAGAGAAACAAGACATCGAGGAGAAACTTAAGAAAGAAATGGAGGATCTGAAGAAGATGTATGAAGAGGAGGCCAGAAAGAAAGCTGAAGAGTTTAATGAATTCAGAGAGAAATACAAGGAATTACAAGCTCAGAAGCAACAGCATGAGCAACAACTAAAACATGCCAAAAGACCACTCTGTTTTATTTCATGAGCATCTGTTTCATGTAAGCGTCTCATCAACAGAGCAGTTCCTTTTTTCTGTTTTCATTTGGTTTCAGAGACTGAAAGTTTGAAGAACCAGAGATTTCATGTAATATTTTGCAGTGAACTACACTGTGATGCATACCATGGCCACAGTACTTCTCAATGGCTGTCAGGTGTCTAAATCAGCAGCCTATAATATAAACTGCAGGTAAACATAACAATAGTACTTACGTAGTTAACTACCCGGTGAAACTAAAACTTCATGCAGAATACAAGACTTTAAAATCTCCGACTTCTTGTTCTGCTCAGTTTTTCTTGCAGTTGATTATGTTTATGTGGTGATATGTGTGATATGTCTCCTTGTCGGATGTTCTTTTTATATAAATCCCAAATAAACATTTAAACAAACAGTTGGGGAGTTAATGATGGTAATATTCAACAAAAACACAACAGAAGTCACTGTGAGACAACAATTTTCGAAACTGTTATGATCAAAAAATACATGTATCATTTTTTAATATATTTTAATATCCAAATAACTCACTGACTCTGTTCAATCATTTATTTCAAACTTCTGCTCTATTTTACTGAAAATAATAGTTTCATCTCTATTATTCGGGGTCTTTTCTGTTTCATTGTGTTTTCTGTAAAGTTTATATACTATATATTAGAGATAATGTCATTTGGTTTGACCTCTAATAAGTTGAGGATTGTAAAAAAGGGTGGGCACAGTGAGCTGCTGTTTCAGACTACACCTTTTCAGTCTGTAGAAAATATTTCTGCTCTGTTGGTTCTTTTCTTCTGTTAAGGTCTTCAATGACATCCATTTAAACACTGACAGTGGCAGAATCCTAGTCTTAGTATTATTGGATCTCAGTGCTGCATTCGACACGGTTGACCACATTACTAGACAGACTTGAAAACTGGGTTGGACTTTCTGGCACAGTACTAAACTGGTTTGAATCCTACTTAAAGGACAGGGACTACTTTGTGTCTATAGGTAACTACACATCTGAGCTGACAAAAATGACATCACCAGGGAATATGATCCCATAGATGCACTGAGTGGCTTTGTTGAACAAAATAATGATTGGATGTGCCACAATTAAACAAAGATAAAACTGAAGTTGTTTTTGGAGGAAAGGAAGAATAATTGAAAGTCAGTGTTAAGAACAACAAACCAAGCCATAAATCTTGGTATAGTCTGGACCTGAATTTAATTACAAAGTCAGCCTACTATCACCTGAAGAATATTTCAAGAATTAAAGGATTTATGTCTCAGCAAGACCTGGAAAAACTTATCCATGCACTAAAAAAAATCCATCAGACAGCTGCAGCTGATTCAGAACGCTGCTGCTCGAGTCCTCACTAAGACCAAAAAAGTGAATCACATTGCTCCAGTTCTGGGGTCTTTACATTGGCTTGGTAGCATGCAAAACTGAGTTTTTATGAGACACAGCATATTCATGTTTGATTTGCTCATGTTTTGATATGTTGAATCATGATATACTGTACATCTATTAATTATCCATCCATCGTCAACCGCTTATCCTACGTACAGGGTTGCGGGGGGCCGGAGTCAATCCCAGCTGGCATCAGGCGAAAGGTGGGCCGGGGCACACAGAGAAACAACCACTCACGCTCACACTCACACCTAAGTGGGCAATTTTAGGGACACCAATCAACCTAGCCTGCTTGTCTAGCTCGGTGGAAAGAAGCCGGAGCACCCGGAGAGAACCCAGAGAGAATCTACACAGACACGGGGAGAGCATGCAAACTCCACAAAGAAAGGCCGGGGCAACCGGGGTTTGAACCCATTATTTATTCCTTATTAAGCAAAATACTAAAACAAAGACTGTTAGCTCCATGGTATAATACTGAAACTTGCAAATTAAAGCAAATATCACAGAAACTCGAGAGGAATTGGCGTTCCACCAAACTGGAAAATTCTCGTTTAATTTGGCAAGATAGTCTTAAAACTTATAGGAAGGCCCTCCGTAATGCCAAAGCAGCATACTACTGAGTCATTAATAGAGGAAAATAGGAACAACCCCAGGTTTCTTTTCAGCACTGTAGCCAGGCTGACAGAAAGTCACAGCTCTATTGAGCAAAGTATTCCCATAGCTCTCAGTAGTTACGACTTCATGAGCTTCTTTAATGATAAAATTCTAGCTATTAGAAACAAAATCCACCAAGACCTGCCCTCAACTGGCACACCCAGAGGAAAATTTTACTGCTCAAAGCTTGCTGTTCTATAGCTCAGGAGACAAATGTGAGATTCTCATCTAAGCCTTATTTCAATCTCCATCTTGTCTAGAATGTTTCTCGTATGTTTCTCCTAAAATTCACTAGGAGCAATTGGTGAGACAGAGGAAAATCTTACTGCTCAGAGCTTGCTTTTAGGAGACAAATTTGAGATTCTCATCTAAGCCTTATTTCAATCTCCATTTTGTCTAAAATGTTTCTCCTAAAATTCACTAGGAGCAATTGGTGAGACAGAGGAAAATTTTACTGCTCAGAGCTTGCTTTTAGGAGACAAATTTGAGATTCTCATCTAAGCCTCATTTTAATCTCTATTTTGTCTAAAATGTTTGTCATATGTAAATGTTCCGTACTTGTATAGCGCCTATCTAGTCTTTTCGACTACTCAAAGCGCTTTTACACTACTTCTGCATTCACCATTCACACATACATCGAGGGTTCAGTGTCTTGCCCAAGGACACTTCGACCGCGCAGCCTGGGGAGCGAGGATTGAACTGCCAACCTTCCGATTAGCGGCCAACTTCGGCTCTACCTGCTGAGCCACAGCCACCTAATATGTTTCTCCTAAAATTCACTAGGTGAGACAGAATAATCAGAGGAGTCATACCTGAGATTAAAGGAGATGCTAATCTCAATTCGGTGTTTTAATGACTCCTTTATTCCTCCTTTGAAAAGAAAATGAGCAATACTGGAGCTACTGCAACCCGATCACATCCCATCGTCACATATACACGCTTTGGAAAAGTCAGTGTCTATAGTACATAAAGCAGCGATTTTAGCGTGTATATGATACTCTGCAGTTTACAATAGCGTTGCAACACAAAGGAGGCTAACCCTACCTGGAAAAGAAAATCTGAAAAGAGATCTCCAAAATGTTTTATTTATTTCTCCTAGACAACTTTGAGATCCATATGACACCAAACTGAGACAAAGGTTTATTTCTCATGTGTCTCAGGCTTTTCTCTGGAGCAATAAGATGCACTAAATCTCAATTTAGTCTCCTGTTAAGTTTCAGAAGAGATCTCAACAAGCTGTAATATAATGCTCAGAGTTTCTCAACCTCTGTGTCTCTTTGTGATCTCAGACAGAGAAATCAGAGAGTCCTCTCCATGAACTCAATATACTCTCATCCCAGCTTCAATTCATGCATCTCATGCTAAACTCAGATAGAGCAAAGGAAGACATTTCCACAAGTGCTCATTGAATTCTCAGACTTGGATCACTGTCTTGGTTGTTTCATATCATATGATTAATCCACATGATTTTTTTAATATAATGTATTACTGTATGAATACATTAATTGTAAATTTTTTTTTTTAGGCTGCAAAGACCCTCTTCTTTTATATTATTTTCTATAAATGATTTGAAATATTTCACTGCATGTAATTCAGTAAAAACAATTATTAACCACACAGTTTTTGCTGTCTTTAAACTGTCTTTAAGTTTGTTAATGTTATTTTGATTTAAATAAAGATTCAGATTCAAATTTCTTTATTTCTTTATTACATCAGCTAATCTGCCATTTGCTATAGAGCCTTTGCTTTAAAGCCTGATGGTTGTGGATAGTTGACGCATCCAGGTGCTAACTAGCTTGTTAGCTAGCGATGTCATGGCCGATGTGCTAGCAGGTAGGGTTAGCCTCCTTTGTGTTGCAACGCTATTGTAAACTGCAGCGTATCATATACACGCAAAATCGCTGTTTTGCGTCACATATACACGGCTTTTCCAAAGCGTGTATATGTGACGCAAAACATGAGAACAGAGCTGATGGAGCAATATCTGAGTCTCTCGCTCACTCTCCCTCTCATGCACACAAACACACATGCACGCACATGAATAACTAATTCAATCATATGACCTTTTCCTCCAACCAGACTAGATTCACTGTTCAACACAACACAGATCATCCACTTTAGAGCATCTTGATGTACCAAAGATACAACGGAAGGGAATGCTACTCTCTCTTCACTGCAGGACAGACAGAAGATCTATCCACAACCATCAGGCTTTAAAGCAAAGGCTCTATAGCAAATGGCAGATTAGCTGATGTAATAAAGAAATAAAGAAATTTGAATCTGAATCTTTATTTAAATCAAAATAACATTAACAAACTTAAAGACAGTTTAAAGACAGCAAAAACTGTGTATAATTGTACACAGTTTTAAAACTGTAATAATTGTTTTTACTGAATTACATGCAGTGAAATATTTCAAATCATTTATAGAAAATAATATAAAAGAA
The DNA here is from genome assembly GCA_024633595.2 of Lepomis macrochirus. Lineage (NCBI taxonomy): Eukaryota > Metazoa > Chordata > Actinopteri > Centrarchiformes > Centrarchidae > Lepomis > Lepomis macrochirus. The sequence continues at coordinate 33,836,494 of JALXJV020000005.1, forward strand.
GAGGGTCTTTGCAGCCTAAAATAAAATATTTACAATTAATGTATTCATACAGTAATACATTATATTAAAAAAATCATGTGGATTAATCATATGATATGAAACAACCACGACAGTGATCCAAGTCTGAGAATTCAATGAGCACTTGTGGAAATGTCTTCCTTTGCTCTATCTGAGTTTAGCATGAGATGCATGAATTGAAGCTGGGACGAGAGTATATTGAGTTCATGGAGAGGACTCTCTGATTTCTCTGTCTGAGATCACAAAGAGACACAGAGGTTGAGAAACTCTGAGCATTATATTACAACTTGTTGAGATCTCTTCTGAAACTTAACAGGAGACTAAATTGAGATTTAGTGCATCTTATTGCTCCAGAGAAAAGCCTGAGACACATGAGAAATAAACCTTTGTCTCAGTTTGGTGTCATATGGATCTCAAAGTTGTCTAGGAGACATGAATGAAACATTTTGGAGATCTCTTTTCAGATTTTCTTTTCCTCTGGGCAGACTTAACTCTATACTCAGGAACTTTAGAAACAGCTGTAAACCAGTTATATGTTTAGACTGCTTTGCTTCCCTCAATCTTTACCAACTAACTTCAATAATTTCTTCATCTAAACCATCTACCTGCCTCTTAGACCCCATCCCGACTAGGCTGCTTAAAGAAGTTTTACCCTTAGTCAGCACTTCTCTACTGGATGTGATCAATCTGTCTTTATCAACAAGCTATGTGCCACAGTACTTTAAAGTAGCTGTAATTAAACCTCTTCTGAAAAAGCCCAATCTGGATCCAGACGTTTTAGCCAACTATAGACCTATATCTAACCTTCCATTTATCTCTAAGGTCCTGGAGAAAGCAGTCGCCAAACAGCTGTGTGACTTTCTACATAGCATTAGTTTATTTGAGGTTTTTCAGTCAGGATTTCGAGCTCACCATAGCACAGAGACAGCACTGGTGAAAATTACTAATGACCTCCTAACTGCATCAGACAAAGGACTTGTCTCTGTATTGGTTTTACTAGATCTTAGTGCTGCATTTGATACCATTGACCATCAGATCCTATTACAGAGAAAGGAACATTTCATTGGCATTAAAGGAACCGCTCTAAGCTGGTTTAAGTCCTATTTATCAGATCGATTTCAGTTTGTACATGTTAATGATGAGTCCTCCATGCATACCAAAGTTAGTCATGGAGTTCCACCAGGATGTGTGCTCGGACCAATCCTCTTCACTTTATATATGCTTCCTTTAGGCAATATTATCAGGAAACACTCCATAAACTTTCATTGTTATGCAGATGATACTCAGTTATATCTATCGATCAAGCCAGATGAAACTCATCAGTTAGCTAAGCTTCAAATGTGTCTTCAGGATGTTAAAACCTGGATGACCTGCAATTTTCTAATGTTAAACTCAGATAAAACTGAAGTTATTGTTCTAGGCCCTAAGCACCTCCCTGACGCATTATCTAAAGATATAGTTTCCCTGGATGGCATCGCCCTGGCCTCCAGGACCACTGTGAGAAACCTTGGAGTTATCTTTGACCAGGACATGTCGTTTAACTCTCACATTAAGTAAATTTCAAGGACCGCCTTTTTTCACCTATGTAATATTGCAAAAATCAGGAACATCCTGTCTAAAAATGATGCAGAAAAACTAGTCCATGCATTTGTTACTTCTAGACTGGATTACTGCAATTGCTTATTATCAGGCTCTTCGAAAAAGTCCATTAAGACTCTTCAGCTGATCCAGAATGCTGCAGCACGCGTTCTGACAGGAACCAGTAAAAGAGATCAGGAATCTCTCCTGTCTTAGCTTCTCTGCATTGGCTTCTGGTAAAATCCAGAATTGGTTTTAAAATCCTTCTTACATACAAAGCTCTTAATGGTCAGGCACCATCTTATCTTAAAGAGCTCATAGTACCTTACTACCCCGCCAGAGCACTGCGCTCCCAGAATGCAGGGTTACTTGTGGCACTTTTTGATAAAGCTTATAGTTAGGGCTGGCTCGGGTGAGTCCTGAACCATCCCTTAATTATGCTGCTATAGGCCTAGACTGCTGGAGGATTTCCCATGATTCACTGAGCTCCTCTCTCCTCTTCTCTCTTTCCCTCTGAGCGCAACCTCATCCTATTAGTGCATGTTACTAACTCGACTTCTTCCCTTTCCCGTGGTCGTGTGCTTCCTCCTCCTGTAAGCTTCCCTGCGGGTGTTGCTGGCTCTGGAGCTGTGGAGTCTGGATCTGTGGTTGGGAGTCTCCTGCTGCCCCCGTGTTCCTGCTCGACACCCTCTGCTACAATTACAACTGCTGTTACTAGTCCTATTGCTATTATTACTGTTATTATTATCATTAACATTACTATAAATATCTGTACCATTTTTCATCCAGTCTATAGCAACATTACCTTTATTGTCTGTACCTCTATGTGTATACTGTGTAGGCTGCCTCCCTCTGCTCTCTCTCTTTCTCTTTCTCTCTCTCTTGCGCTCTCTCTCTCTCTTGCGCTCTCTCTCTCTCTTGCTCTCGCTCTCTCTCTTGCTCTCGCTCTCTCTCTTGCTCTCGCTCTCTCTCTCTCTCTCTCTCTCTCTCTCTCACCCCCAACCGGTCGAGGCAGATTGCCGCCCACCCTGAGCCATGGTTCTGCTTGAGGTTTCTGCCTCTTAAAAAGAAGTTTTTCCTTGCCTGTGTCGCCTAGTGCTTGCTCTTGGTGGGAATTGTTGGGCTTCTGTAAATAACTGTAGAGTACGGTCTAGACCTGCTCTTTATGAAAAGCGCTGTGAGAACAGTTGTTGTGATTTGGCGCTATATAAATAAAATTGAATAGAATAGACAGCAAACATCAACACAAGGGAGCTAGTGGGAAAACTCCGGAGGGCTGTTTCACAAAACCAAGATAAGGGATTAAGCCGGGATTTTCCAGATATCCTGGCTGAATTAAGCCTTGACTCGGTTTCACGAAAGCAGTAGCACATAAGTTACCATGGCGATTTATTCTGTGCAGCTAGCCTGCTCCAGACCAGGCTAACAGCCAGGCTTATTTAATCCTGGTGCCTTATCTGTTCAGTCAGCGGTCACGCCAATCAGAAACCAAAGTGTTTTTTTCAGTCATTCCATGTTCTTATGTAGGCCAGTGTGTTCTGCATATTTTTCAGTAGCCTGTATTAAAATAGTAGGTCGTGGTTATTAGGTTTCATAACTAGAGAAGATGCGTCCACCATACTTTGCACACAATGGCATCAGCGAGTAAGTTAGGTTTTACGTGGAATGAAAGCACTTGTAAAAAAATAAAAATAATAAAAAAGGATAAATAAAAGAAAAAGTAACACGGGTACAGCAATAAACCAGCGAAAGAAAGTGGCAGCCAATTGTTGACCGACTGAATGTGTGAGAAGCTAAAAATATCACAGCTCTTAACTGAAACTGTCATAATTATAATGTTATATTGTGCCTTAAAAGTGAGCAGCGGACATTATATGTCACTCAAGAAACTCACACACACTATGTAGGATTCCTATGTCTTTTTATAATACTCTCAAATTATAGTCCTACTTCAATAAGGAGGATATATTGTGCACTGTTTATTCATGAAACAACTGCGTGTTTGGGAGAGAAAACAATGATTACCGTAATACATTGTGTTACAGTTTGGCTTACAGTGTACTTCTAGTTCACTAAATCACTAAATCACTTCTCTTTGCAGTTGCTGGTTTTCTAATATCTTCAGTGCTTCTTTTTATCTCCATATCTAAGTCTGTTTTTTATTTTGTTAATTTTTTCAAGTGTGTGCAGTTCAGACATATGACAGTAAAACACATAACAGTCAGCACAGCAGGAAGTCTTCACCTGTGGATGTGCTGTAGGACTACAGCCTCAGGGTCAACTTACAGATATCATACAGTATTTTCTATGAGCACCACAACACTGACTTTTTATCTATTATCCATATTGACTAAAAAAGTACACCATTTTCACACAAAATTGACAGACCTCCAGCCTCTCTGCCAAGCCTACTATATATATATATATATATATATATATATATATATATATATATATATATATATATATATATATATATATATATATATATATATATATATATACATACACACACACTTTTTTAAAAGTATTTGTCAAAAATGTTGCTTGCACTAAAAAAATGGTAAATAACTGAAAAGGCTTTAAGAAAGGTTAATAAGAAAACATGCTGTGCAAACATAGAAAAAGATATGTGCATTGTCCAAAAATGAAACTTAAGCTAATTGAACAAGCTGCTGATACTGCATTATATTTTTATATTTTGAATTGTCACCTGCCAGCTGAATTTTGTTTCCTTTTTATATAAATAAAATTTATATAAAATAATTTCCACCATAAATTGGTGTAGAATATTTCTTCAGACGTCAGAAAATTAAGTGTTTAATGCTCAAAAACATCTGGAGGAGGACCCCCAGACTCCCCACTCAGATATCTCAGCATTACTTATTATTTCAAAATAGGGTTAAATGGGTAATACTAGTACTAGTACTAGTAGTAATGCTGCCAGAAAAATAAATACTTTTGTTGTGAACTGTCACTATATAAATAAAATTGAATTGAATAGACAGTATGTTGATTAGTGGTTGTAATTAATACATTTGCTGAGTGACATATTAAGGTCCAGTGCTTACTTGTAGGTCTGACATAGCGTTACTATTCATGGTAGCGTTATAATTAATAGTTTCAGTTGGGAGCAGTGATTCTTTTAGCAACTTACTAATTAAGTATTGTATATAAGTATTGTCTGCCACGCTTTTCTCAGCTGTTTTAATACTTTTCTTTCTTTCTTTTTTTATATTATGTGCATTTTTTCATCAAAACCTTTTTTACACACAGTGAGTAACAGCAAATAAAGTATGCTGCACACGTCTTTTCCATTTCAGCATCAATGAATCTGTGATGCGACAGCGTGGTCTCTTGAAAAAAAGTTGTTGGCATCCATTTATCTGAATTACTTACACCTGGCTTGACTTAGTTGCACCTTCTGAGCCTGGTTTGGCCTTTGTGAAACTGATAAAGCCAGGATGCTCTGATCACACTAGGTCAAGCCTAGCTTTATCTCTTATCCTGGATTTCTAAATTCTACTTTTGTGAAACAGCCCTCTGGTCTCACCACTGCTGATTTAAGTGACACTATCAAAACACATAGGGCAAGTAACTTGTTTTTCCCTGAAAGGAGGCCCCCATGGCACCCAGGTTGTGTGGCCTACGAGGAGCAACACTGATGTTTGCTGCCATTGCAATAGCATTAACAGTGCCTCTGTTGCAGTTCTTAGATCACAAGCATGATGCACAAAAGCCACCACAACAGAACACCACAGTGAACTACAGGAAGTGAGATCAAATAGCAGTGTTAGAGGCAAGAGAAGCACTCAAAGAGGCTGGGATGCTTCTTTGGGTGTTTAATAACTCCTGTTGTACGTTTGTGCCCAGGGCTGGACTGGGACAATAAAACGGCCCTGGCATTTTTTGCTCAGACCGGCCCACCACAATCGGTCGGACACAACCAACCAGTAAAAACCATCCTTGCGGTCCCTGTAGATATGCATATCTACTGTTCCATTCCCAAAAAACCCTACAAAGCTGAGATCTAACGTTAAGTGCTCCCGCGAGTTTTTAATGTTGTGTCCTGGTGACGTTTTGCAGCGCCGGCTAAAATCGGACACGATTTCTAACCTTTTTATATACAGTCTATGTTTCTAACCAGTGTAACCGGCTGACCCCGCGTACATAGGTTACTGCACGGTCGTGACTCGAACCGGCGACCTCGGGTACGGGAGGCAGACACACTGACGAGGAGGCTAAAACTTAGAGGTGCTAGCGTCGGTCGCCAGTGCGTCTCTTAATGTGTCGGGGAGTGAGTTTTACTCATTGCACAGCTTCGCTGGCTTCCGTCACGCCAGCATACCTTATTTTAAGTCCAACATGCATCACCTTAAGTCAGCCCTGCGCAGCGCTGCATGGGTATTATTATTTTTAATAACGCAGGTTAAAATACGTGAGATTTACGGGAAAATACTAATACGGGAGGACGGCGGGAAAGAATGGTAAAATACGGGATTTTCCCGGCCAAAACGGGATACTTGACATGGCCCAGCCAGGCCCATTCACTATCCTGCTGCACCCGCACAGATTAACACTGCCTCCCTACCATGCTTACCGTTTCAATTACACTCTCCTGCTCACTCTGTCTCTCCTTGACTTCACTGTCAGACACCTGCTCCTCTGCCTGGTTGCCGCCTGCGCCGCCATGGCTAGTCACCTCTCCTTCTATGTCTATGTTCGCCTGTTTGTGCAAAATGTCGTCAGGTACTGTAGGCTTGGAAACTGAAGCTGCGGCACTAAACATGTCTGTTATTTTTGAACATGTTGAGGCTTCAACCTCTAGACTTTTTTTTGCCCGCAACTTCTCCGCACCACCCTTTCCCTTGCGCTTTTCTTTATCCATCCTAAACAGATCTCTGACTCTGAGCCACTGACTGCATCTGACACAAGGAACAGAGGGGGAGGGTGGAGCCTGTTAAGAGATGATTGGGCCAGCCCAGTGTCAGTATGGAAAATGAACCAATGGGCCGCTGTCCCTGCTTTATGGGCCGGTCGTTAGCCAAAAAAAACGTATTACCTATACCGACCGGCCCTCCAAGTGCGTCGGCCCACCGGGCATTTGCCCGGTATGCCAGATTACCAGTCCAGCACTGTTTGTGCCCAACAATACAGCTCCAGATGGTTCAGTGACCCGAGCGCTGGAAGGACTGCGTTCTCTTGGAGAAGAACCTGCAGAGAACTCTGAAGCCTTAGTGAAGCCCATACTAGGAAGTCTAACGATTGCTGTAGCACTGTTAGCTCTCTGTGGATGTTGCATTATTCATTGTGTTAGAGATCTGATTGTAAGAGCTATTGACAAATGTGAATCTATTAAAATGATCACATTCCATGAACAATAATAACATGCTACTGTGATGACAGGAAGGACCCAGATTCATTTTCTTGGTTAAACTGGTGTAGATCACATCATGATGACTTTCTATGAACTGATGATATTTTTTGTAATGTCGTATATACTTCAGTGATCAAAGAATGATCACAAGGGAGGAGTATGTGATGGAAATCTGATATTTTACTCTGTTTACTGTTTCACCACAGTCAGTGGTGAGAGCTCTGTCAAGGGTTCTGTTCAGCAAGAGCAGGTAAGACGGTAGTACTGTTAGCCACAAGGGTCTGGGTCTATATTATTATATATAAATAAATTATATATATATATATATATATATATATATATATATAAATAAAACAGTAAAAAGCTATGATAGCTTTAATATTTTCAGAAAAAAGTAACTAATAATGCTATATGGCTATATTAATAACTGTGGTTCACACAACCTAGTTAATTTTAGCTAACATTAGCTAGTTAACGATAAATCGTTGTTAAATTCTACCTAGCAGAGGATGACGCCGGCTCCTTAGCTTAAGGTTAACATTAGCAGGTTAGCTTTGGTAGCCCTGCAGTTAGCGGTTTTATGAGTCAATGATTAGAGAGCATTAGCAAGACCATTGCACTTTAATCATTGGTAACTGTTGTATTTGAAAGACATTTGAAAGATATTTTTATTTTACAGACAAACAAGGTGACGTAGCATTACAGCTGCTGCCAGTGCTGCTCCCACCTGACACCTTCACAAAGTGGGGAAGAAAGTGTTGGTTCCGCCCCAGCAGCCTGGAGATCTGCAAGGTCTTCATGGACATCCAGTCTGTGAGTCATTTTTATTATCCTGTTCCAAAGTATTATTTACTGTGATGGTCAGTTCGGAAAATCTGCTGGATCAGACGTCACCTTTTTCATCCAAAGCCCTACAGCCCCCGCTGTGTTCGCTTCTAAACAGAAAGCTAAGTAAATTAGCTAATAGCGTTGCAGAGAGCTGGAACAGCAGCTAGCTATAGCAGCTGCTCTCCTCAGCACACAATCAGGTAACCATTAGCGCGCTCTGCTCCATTGTGTGGTTTAAGGCACAAGGAGAGACTCAGCTGGGCTTCTTTGGTCACTCAGCACGGTGGTTGAGGTTTAAAGTGGTGGTATTGTGGTTTGTCTTGTTTGTGCATGTAACAGTTTTGCAAAGTGAAAAAGCCCAAAGAGAGTTACCATCTCCCACAGAAAAGTCTGCTCTGAACTGCCTGAAAACAGCTCGTTTGTAGTCCAGCCTTTACATCTTGTGATGTCCCAATGAAAATATGTGTCATAATGCTCACTGAGCGACTTCTCCGACACGCCCTCAAAAACACCGGTGGAAAAACACTGAGCTGCAGCACACAGCTCTCCTCTCCCTTCCCAAACACTAACTACCCTCCAGGCAGCCAGTGGACATAAAGTTGTTACTGTGATGTAGAGACAGAGCTCGGTTAAAACTTTATAGATGAAAGATCCTTTTGTTACAGATTAATAACTCACCACTCTGAAACTCTTGCTCCAGTCCATGTAGCCTACAGCTGAACCAAAGCTGTTTACTGTCTTTTGGCTGACCTGCCCTTCTCAGAGCCCTTTAAAGAGAGAGTTGCGTCAGCGGGGGTCCAAAATGCTACAGTTCCTCTATAAAGGCTGTGGAGATGAGTAATGTGAACCAGGTGTGCTGATAGTCGATGAGGTGCAGGTGAGTGCAGAGCCCGCAGCAGACATGCCCCCAGCTCCCGGAATGGAGAGAAAGAGAGGAAGAAAAGGAAAAGACAAACACAACACAAGCTCACAGCCGGGGACTCGTGACAGATAATGATGATAAAAAAACAAAAAACATTCACTAACAACTTATACAGTAACTGATGCCAACATCAGCTGCAAAAGCTGTTAATGAAGTTCCAAAATTTCATAATCCATAACTTTCTCAATCAAACCTGTAGCTGTTTACAAGAAAGGTTGAATTGAGAGCAACTACGTTCTTCTGAAACGTCAAGATTCAACTTTTCTTGTATAAACATGACTTTGATGAATCTTTACAGATGTGTAGCTTTGTCTAACCCTTTCTCTTGTTCTCCCTCTCTCAGCATAAGAATCACAGGGGTTCAGTGGAGCCTGAAGATGATCTGCCGTGATGTTTTAATAAAACAAAATATAAAGCCAGTGACGTGTTATTTCTTTGTGGAAAAAGTACCTCACATATTTTATTGTTAGCCTCTTTAGTGATTGTAAAGGTCGCTCCTGTTGACCTGATTCAACCATTTTTTCCTCCTCTCCACGTCAGCTGGGAAACCAAACGTTCATACTAATTTTTCTGACAGACAGTTCTCAAACACAAACCATGGAATTACTAAAAGGTATATTAGAAAGGTAAATTTCATCTGAATTTTGTGTGTTTGCAACACGTTCCAATGTAAGGTTTGCCAAAAATGTCCATAAGGTAGGTGACTGTTGTATTGTCAAAAATATATGTCCTCCTTTTAAAGAAATAGTAATGTAACTAAATTTACGTGGCAGTGTGCTGTACACATATTGTAAATCAACGCATTTGATGTTTAAATGACGAGAAATTGCTTAAAATCGCCGTTTTGTCGTTTCTCTCGCTCATTTTGAATTTCCCGCCTAGGACTTCCGTGAACTATCTGTGGTCTCCATGAACCACGTGATGATGTAGCATTTTGGACCCCCGCTGACGCAACTCTCTCTTTAAAGGGCTCTGGCCTAGTAGTCCTTAACTAGGAACTGAGCATGTGCAACTCCCAACAAAGATTATTTAGAGACAAGATGTATCACTCCTTATCTAAAACGAAGCCTTCAACACAGGGTGAAAAGAGGGGCTGCAGCAATGTGCAGTATGACATATAAAATGTTTGTGTTTTGTGTGTTTTTTGAAAATTAAACCACGTAAACCTGCTCTGCTACAACCTCTAAATACAATTATGAACCTGAAAATTATCATAATCCCACGTCTTTAAGACGTTTCACAACGTCCTTAGCATCTCAATGTTTGTGTCGGTGTCAGAGAGCTCAGCTTGTTGAAAAACAAACTAACTTAAAACATAAAAATACAAATTTATTTAATTTCTCAACGTGAATGAAATAACGTTCACATCATAATGTGGAAAACTGTTTTTTTAAGTAAGTTTTATAAAGAAATTTAGGGACATGAAGTTTATAACCTGTAAACAACACAAGATGCAAATCTTGTGTTGTTTTTTAGGTTGGAACGAACATGGTGGATTACCTGACAAGACCAACAACGGAGTATCTGCATGTCCTTATGCTGGGGGAAGACCATCGGTGTTCCCAAGCATTTGTTGTCCTAAACAGTACAGCCTTGGAGCAGCCGTCTCTTTTAGGTGCGGTTGATGTCTGTTTCAAGGCATTTTTTGTTTTTGAACTTAGCTACCCAAAAGCATGTGCACAGCTTTGGGAGTTTATTCAGACAGTTGTCTTTGGCATTCCTTAAAATTGCTGAGATCCCTTAAAGCTTCAAATTAATGAGATCCCAATTTGCTGTGATGTAATGACCACATTTTGCTGACTGACCTAGAGATGTTTAAGATTTCAAAGTGTGTTCAGTGGTTCCAATTGTTGTGATGTGTATATATATATGTACAAAAAGATAAGAAACTTGTGTTTATATGTGTAATGTATTTGCCCCAAAACGTTTTACTGGCGATTATGACACTTGGTGTCATATCTGTTTTGTATTAAAAAAGAAAGAGAAAGATTAATAAGAAATGTATTTGCTAAGGTGCAATGTATTTTTCCAAACAAAGTTTTACTTTTTATAGCACTTGGTGTTATATCTTTATTAAAAAAGGAGAGAAAAAATGTAATAATAGTTACATAATTAATAATAAATAAACATTTAATCTGAGTTCTCCACACGTCCTCCTCCAGAAAATCACGCTTTATAATACATGTTCAGACACGCGGTGGGTGCTTGGAAACTTTTTTCCTTTTTTTCTTACCTCGTGACGTCATTTACTTTCGGTTTCACAGCTGATTGTGTCGCAGCAAGAAATCCAGCAGGTGAGTGAACTCGAGCAAAACTAGATAGATAAACTAGATAGAACTATAAAACTATTAAAGTCAAAGTATTTTCTCTGTGTTGTTGGTGGGTCAGTAGAGCTGATGATAGAACTGCAGGAGGTTCCAGATTCACATTTTTAACTGTAAAATCAGCGATCTTCCTCCGTCAGTCGGCTGTTCTCATCAGACTCACAGCTTCTTATTATCACACTAACTATTTTGGTCTGAACCGAGAGTCCTGATCTGTTTTCAGTCCCTGTTTCATCTCTAACGTCTTTCTGAAATGAGGAGGTTTACTGAGACAAATGCTCCTGTCTACATTTAGGCTGAAGTGAGCTAAGGCGCCATTTTAATCTTGAGATCGGGCGTGGTTTTACTGTAGGGAATATGTGCGGACATTTTATTACTTTGAAAGAGGCACATCTTTATTGCAGTTATACAGATATAATACATGTTTTAAATATATCAATACGTTTAGCCTATGACATTTAAAGCCATAGTCCTAAGGCTCACACAAAAAACAAATATTTGAGGGATGCAAAACATTTGTGTTATTGTTGTTATTATTATTATTATTATTAAGAATCAGTCTGTTTGTAGGCTACGTTTGGACACACAAGGAAGACATGCAGCTAAAACAAGGAGAGCAAGCAACTAGAGATAAACATGTAGGGAACAATAACACAACTTCTATATAACTTACAGGTCAAACTGTTACTGTTAGTGCATTAATGGTACAGAAAAATCATGGTTCAGTACGCACCTCGGTTATGAAGTGACGGTTCGGTTTATTTTGGGAACAGTAAGGGAAAAAAATGCAAACATTAAATTGCTGTTGGTTTATTATGAAGTTTTGTAAACATCTGTCGTGTATTTATGTGGAAAATTACCATCGAGACTGAATAAGTTGACTGAAGTTTTATAATAATTTATCTACAGGAATACAAACATGAGTATGGATTACAAAAAACGTAAGTAATAGTAAAATGAACAACATTAACAAGTTTGGTATGGAAAATATAACTGAAACCAAATTCAGATGTGAATCAATATTTCCTTAAAGATATTGTTTCTGGGACAAAGTCAGATTTAATCTATTTAACCTATTTCCTCTATATATATATATATATATATATATATATATATATATATATATATATATATATTAGAGGTGGGCATAGATTATTTTTAGATTAATCTAGATTAATCTAGATTAATCTAGATTAAAATGGCTCATTTGAATTCTGCCGAAAGCATTCAGAATGTGTTTCAAGCCAGGTGGTGCATTAGACCAGGGGCTCATCTCCTGTTTCCAAAATGCATCACAAACTGCTTGAGAAAGCTGTTCTACTATGATAATTGGTGATGAAAATAAATCATGTTCAATAAGATGTACTTGTGTGTAGCGTGTGATGTGCTTTGCATTTAGGTGGTAGGCTACTTGAGACTGGAAAAACTCCTACAGTAAACTAATTCCGCATTGCACAAGGTGCAAACAACCTTAGTCTTGTCGAATTTTCCATTGGGAAGCTTCTTAAAAGTAAATTTTCCCAGAAGCAAACCCGGCGGCTTCAGAAATGTTCAGGTACACAAAGTGCTGTCCAACAGCTGTCTGTGGACGTGTTGCTACAGTTAGTGTGAGTAAATACCGCAATGTCGTTTTTTAATCAACCGGTATCAATAACTAACCTGGCTAGTTGTAAACAAACAGCTGACCGAGCGAGGTTGGAACTGGAGCGCCGTCAACTCGGGTGTGACGTCATTCCCAGCTCCGCCCTCCGAGGTAAATGAAACACACAGGTTCGAAGACTTGTTCTTACCCCCTACAGTGCAATTCGATAAGACTCTCACGTTAACGCAGCACGTTAACGCCGATAACGGCCCACCACTAATATATATATATATATATATATATATATATATATATTACCTTAGTTCTGTCAGACCGAGAGGACCTCTCTGACAGTTCAAGAGAAGACCCTGCTTTCTCTCCTTCCTTTTATTTTTTATACCTCTTTGGCTCAAATAACATTTTCCCAACAATTGTCTAAACATAGTGAAAAATCAAGTCTTTATCTAATCATGCTTTTTGTCCTGGCTACATGCCTGGAAATTACTGACTGACCAATTTCCTGGAATTATCATCCGTTCAGCACATCTGTTTCAACATGCAAACTGTACATCTAATAGAGGGAACTAGGGCTGCAACTAACAACTATTTTCATAGTCGATTAATCTATCGACTATTGAAACGAATAATCGACTATTCGCATTATGAATCGCAAAATGGCAATAACAATACCTCTCATTAGTTATTAGCCTTTAAATTAAACCTGAGATTGTTTTAGCCATGTGCTAATTAACAGTCAAGACAATAAAATAAATACTGCTTTCAAAAATGCATCTTTTAATGAATGTTTCTGCTGCAGTAACAGAAAGTTCCTCTGAAATCACGTCCTTTAAGCAGCTGATCTGCTGTTTAGTGACGGAGCAGCTTTCACACCAGTACTGCAACACAACGGGACAAACTGACACTGTATTTCACTGCATTTCATTTGCCGAATTTACAAGAGGGGATCAATAATAACGATTTTGTAGTAGACAGTGTTTCATAACAAATATAGTTTCCCCAAATTCAACAACTCACAAAACTCCGTGATTTTTTTAAAGGAGTTTTGGGCGGATTACCCACCGTTTCATGCACAGTCAGGAGAACATCCTGACACTTACATAATGTCTACATTGTACATTGTTCAAAATCATTAGACTCTAATACTTGTCAAACAACTAAAAGTTCATTTCAGGCCAGAGTTCCTTGGCACGAATGTGCATGCACTCACTTTTTGTCTGACCAAAAGTGGAGTGTTAGAGAAATCATATATATTATATTATATTCAACACTTACGTAATGTACACTGATGTTTAGCTGGCTTAATTCCAACACATCCAAATTTGTTTACAATTTTTTTAATAGTGTTTTTATTAATTTTCCACTTTTACAAGTATAGAATGGCAACAGGCAAACAAAACAAACCAATCAAAATAAAGAAACAAACATCAGCTCAGGCTAGGATAAGAAAAAATAAATAGCAAAAAATAAAAATAAACAAATGAAACTCGGGATTACAGTAACTCGGGGTTACCAAGTTCTACAAACTTTAAATAGGGTTCAAACACTTTATAATGGTCCGTTTTGGAATGTAATATACATGTAAGGTACTCAAATGGCACTAAATCAAGCACCACTCTTTTTGACTCAGTTTTTTTTTCTCCATTAATCCACTGTAATAAAATACTCTTCCTTGCTGCATAAGTAAGGATTCAATAAAACCTCTTGGGAGGCCCAATACGAGAGACAAAGTGAATCATTTGTCTTAATCACGTGTATCATGTTTTCCTGTAATTCAAAACGTCTAAAAGTATTACTTAAGAGGTGTATGAGGTGCTCACTTCCTCTTCTGTTGTGAACCGTTACTTTCACTTTTATTGATTTACGTTCTATTGGTAGTCAGTATAGAAAAGGAGAATTGACTGGCTGATGCTGCACTGTGACAGTATATTAGCACCTCAAACATGATGGCAACTTCTTACCTGAGTTTTACGATTTTAAGTCTGTTGATGTTACCAGTCGTTACCGACTACACTGATTCTTCTTGATTCACAGATTCTCCTTTTTAATTTAGAAAAATACTCCTTTGTTACTAGTAATTAGGGTAATACTAATTCCTTTTTTCTGTAAACCTAAAAATACCAAAAAGTATGTAAGAAAATGACAGCTAGTTCTGAAAACTGCAGGTGGAGTCTGAACTACGACAACAAAATGACTACACCGTCGTTTGTTAGGATCATATTTTAACAAATATACTGTATGTATCAACACTTCAATGTCACATCAAGTTCTTCTTATGTGAACCATTACTTTTACTTTCTTGTCTTTACCACTTTTATATCAAGGTAAACTGGAGAAATAAAAAAAACAAATAGATAAAATGTAGATCTGTAATGCGTTAGGATCTTGGGAACGATAAGTGGTACCATTAACTGAATACTGATAATCGTCCGGGGGAGATCTGTTCAGATCAGATCCCCAACCTGTCGCTATCACAGTCGCTTCACCAAGTAAGCCCGACAGAATGCCAACTAATGCTTTTCTGTTTGTCATTGTGTTTAAACAAGAAAACCTTCAGCAAATCATCTTGTTTCTCTGAGACTGACATTTGTCTACTGGCGTTAACGTGCATAAACTGCAGGTTTACATTCCATGTTTCAGCAGACCTTAAACCGCAGTTAACCACGTGACAGAACAACAGACAGCCAGAAGTCATGGAAGTTAGATTAGGTTAAGTATTGTGAACAATTTAGAAATATAGTGAGAGACTTGCCACCTACATGGCCAGAGGCAAAAACTCTCTAAATTATTCTTGATTATTTGGACTGTCCAGAGCCAATAGTTATTCAAGTATCTGTGAGGAATGAAGTTTTTTGGGGAAAACAGTGAATTCTTTTTGTTTTTTGTTTTAAATTTAAATATACTAAACTTTATATGATTAGACTCAGGCCATGAAACCCCAAGCAGGTGTTAGTTTTGAATTTGCACTGTGCAGCTTCCCCCAGGCTGCTGAAAACCACATATTTCCTGGAAACATACTGAAGATGTTATTTTTGTTCCTTCACTGCTCTGCTCACAGGCCTCTGTGAGGCTGAAAACATGTATCTAACCCAGACTTCCTGTTCCTCCAAACTGACTAATGGTGCTTTCACACCAAACGCGAATCGAGCGTTTGGGGCGGTGAGTTTACATACAAAGTCAATGCAAAGACGCGTAGAGCCGCGATTTCCAGTCGGGAGGCGCGAAGCGACGCGAAGGGGGCGGGGCCGGCGACGCGAAGGCAACGCGATGGAATTCGCCTGAGTTGAATATTTTCAACTCAAGCGAAAAAGACGTGCGACGCTGAGTCGCGATAGCCTATCAGTGTTGAGATTGTCCGTACGTCACCGAGGCTTCAGAGCGTTGTGTGCAGAGGGCTGGGCAGAGCGGGAGATTGAAAATCTGTTAAATGTTTTTATTAAATTAGCGTTTTACTTTAATTTTGGGGATTTCAACGTTGATTTATCTTGACTGGAGCTTCTCAGCAGCTTCCGTGCACATCCAGTTACAGTATTGTTGTTAGCGTCGTTAGCTCTGTCGGACTACGATTTCATATTTATATAAAAACGGGACAAAGCTGGACATTACTTGGAGAAAAGAAAGCGAGAAGGTTGAACTACCTGGTGAGTTCAGAAAACATGTGTCTGTAACTTTATTAAAGCTGTCGTTGTACTTTACTGTGACCAAGTTAGCATAGCACAGCCCTGATCGATCCAAACTCCGTTCAGAAAACAAATATTTTAGATGTTGTTGTCCTCCTGTCTTGCTGACAGACCTGACAAAGCATGAATTCAAATGTTCAACAAATCTGCATCATGTTGTGGTTATTTCGGCATCAGTTTAATCCGTTTACTGCTGTTTACTTTGGTTTCATACAGTTGTAGTAATGGCGAGTTGTGTTTATTCACCTCATCGCGTTAAATTCACCTTCTCGCGTTGTGTGTGAACACTTGCAGCGAATGTACTCGCGCGTGGAAAGCGCTGCGAGGCGGAAAATCGCGTTTGGTCTGAACACGGCATAAGACGCACTGAAACAGAACCTAGAATTTTATTTTTTTAAAAATTGCAAGAATGTTCTCAGCCTATGCTCCACACCTGGGGTATTCTATTAGAATTCAAAGAGGTCCAGTTAGAGAAAATTTCCCAAAGCAAAGGTCCAGGACATCATAATGACTAAGTTATCATTCAGTACAACATATGTTTTCAGTCAACAACTGACAATATTTCAACAATATTCAGTTTTCACATCAAACTGGAGGGATGCTAGAAAAGCTGTGCAGGTTAAAATAGAAACGCTCCGTCACGAGGTGGTAATCTCAATAATAAATCAGCTGTAGGTCGGCGGTCCTGAGGGGACAGCGGCTGGGTCCGGATCCAGGCGCAGTCCGCCTAATAGTGACCTCTGCACTACACAATGCAATGAGCTGTGTATTATAAAATATGTATTTTTATACTCCAACAGTTTTCACCTGAAAACTAAGTCAACATTGTTAAAAAGAAAAAGTCACTTGTCTTGGTTTTAGGATAAGTAATAAGCTGTACAGATTGTAAAACCATATGAATCAAATTAGTGATTTGTAATTTTAACAAGGGTACTTAAAGTGAATCCATCAGATTCTCTTACAGGCAGTCCCATTGCCTGTAAGTGATTTTCCCTAGTAAATGAATTTCGGTCATTTACCTTCTACCACTAGGCAGAGAAAATTACATTTATTGGACTGAAGTAAGGGCTTTATGGTTGAATGTAATCATTTATGAATCACAGGTTGCTAATTGATGTTGAACCACTTGCTTAGCGGGACACCACAATGAAAGCTGATTGTCCCATAGACAGGATGTATTCCCGCCTGATCATCTTGCTGCTCACTCTCAAACACAGAAGTAAGAAGATGTTCAGTGTTATATGGCTCCAAGGTTGAATGATGGTAGAGAAACTGTCCTTTACTTAAATTATGGTCAAAGCGTGACATTGCCACAACTCTGGCCAGGGACTTAACCACAAATTGGTTTGATTGCATCATTAGAAACAAGTGTGCAGAATTCTGAGTTGTTGTGTGTAAAAGATGACAGCTGTGTTGTAGTTGTGTTTACAGCTTTTTTACAATTGCTCACAATCATTTTTCAGTACTGAATTTACTTTTTTAAAACTCTTCACACTGTTGTTTGTACCACAAAAAGGCATCTTGCACAACAGTTACAGTAATTTCACACCAAAAATGCACCAAAACTACCAAAACACTGCATAGTTGTGTCAATATCAAATTATTTTACAAAAACAATAACTAATAACACAAAAAACACTAACAACAGACAGCATTACAGTAACAGCATCATTTTACGGGAATCTTTGAAGTAGTAAATTTGTGTTCTTTAGTTTTTTGGTTGTGTGTGTATGTATATTTATATTTTTATTGTTGATAGTATAAGAAATGTGTACATTGTCTTATTTTACAGTAAATAAACTTCCCATTATGAAGAAATACAGTAAGAATGGTAAGTCTTTATAGAATGTACAACAGGAAGTATTGAGATGCAAAAGGAAAACAGGAAAAGCTTCGCTTTATCTTTGCCATCAAGTAATTCAGAAATTAACTACAGTAAATGAAAATTGCAAGGGAAACAAAAGTCAGCACTGTAAATGCTTGCTCAAAAAACATTTGCATCTGTGTAGCAGCACTCCATCAGAGGATATCTCTGCACACATGGTAACATTGGTACCCCTTTGGCCTGGGACACCCGCTTTAGGTCTTTTGCCAATCAAACTCTGCCCTCGGCGGCGTGTTTTGGCCATGACCAAGTTGATAAACCCATGGTGTGTGTGATGGGCTTTTAGGTCCATTTCTCTCTAAAAGAAATCCCCCCCTGTAGGGTTAGTCGTTGGTTCCTAAAGAAGAAATACAAGAATTCCACACAAGCAATAGATTTGACTTAGATAGACTAATTTTGGTAATACGCAGTAATGCCTTTTCAGAATACATTGATGCCACTGTTGAGCAGGCCACATTTGACCAGTCTCCTGGTTAGCACAGTAGCCCTTATGTCGTCAGAGACTTATGCAGGTTTCAGACCAAACGCGATTTTTCGCCTCGCAACGCTTTCCTCGCGCAAGTACATTCGCTGCAAGTTTTCACACACAACGCGAGAAGGTGAATTTAATGCGATGAGGTGAATAAACACAACTCGCCATTACTACAACTGTATGAAACCAAAGTAAACATTTTGCGGTGATTAAATAGCAATAAACGGATTAAACTGATGCCGAAATAACCACAACATGATGCAGATTTGTTGAACATTTGAATTCATGCTTTGTCAGGTCTGTCAGCAAGACAGGAGGACAACAACATCTAAAATATTTGTTTTCTGAACGGAGTTTGGATCGATCAGGGCTGTGCTATGCTAACTTGGTCACAGTAAAGTACAACGACAGCTTTAATAAAGTTGCAGACACATGTTTTCTGAACTCACCAGGTAGTTCAACCTCCTCGCTTTCTTTTCTCCAAGTAATGTCCAGCTTTGTCCGGTTTTTATATAAATATGAAGTCGTAGTCCGACAGAGCTAACGACGCTAACAACAATACTGTAACCGGATGTGATACGAGTCTCTGCATTGACTTTATATGTAAACTCACCCCCCCCAGCCCCCGCCAACGCTCGCTTCGCTTTTGGTCTGAGAGCACCTTTAAGCTCTTGGTCATCTCTGCTGTTCTCTTACACTACCTCGCATGCAGAATCCACTCCCTCACTGTTCTACTCTTTCTCCTCCGTCTGTTGTGGTGTACCAAAACATTCCAATTCATTCCATTCTGCTTTTTATAGGTGGTAAAGAGATCATTAGGTGAAAAGATCAGGGTAGAGCTCTAACTGAGATAGAAATGACCTGTCGTTGGTATTATTTACATAATTTCAATCAATACTATTACACTACTTGTCTCCATGACCATGTTTTTTAGGATTTTGAATGTATTTCAATTGGGTTTGTAATTTGGCAAATTGCTGTCTATTTGAATGTGTGTAAAGTTTTGAAGTTAAATTTAACAGTTTTGAAAAGCCTATGTAAGCATTTGCAAAACTGGCTGTGGATACACATGGCTATTCTGGTGGATGGCTTTGAGTGAGAAAATAATTTGTGAATTTTGAAAGCTGTGGTCATTGAATATCGTTTGTGTTAAATCAATACATTTTGTATTACATCAAGGCAAGAGTCAGTCTCAGTTTGGTCCATATAGACTTCTGTTGTGCTCACCGTGTGAAGAGTTTTGAAAAAGTAAACTTAAAGCCTTAATGCTTTTTTTTTTTTGCAAATTTATTTGCCCTGGATGCTGTGTTTTGATGTAGTGTCTGAAGAATGCTTTGTGGAGTTTTAGATATTAACTAGCTGTGTTGATGTTCTGAAAGCAGTGTTTGATTTTGCTAGAAGAGTCAGGGGTTTTGTGGATGTAGTATAAACATTAGGTTTTGTGTTTAAAGGGGTGGTATTATGCATTTTGGCATTTCCCTTCTCCTTTATTGGGTTGTATATCTTTTTTGTGCTGTAACAGGTTTGCATAGTGAAAAAGCCCAAAGTCCAACCCAAAGGGAGTTCTCATCTCCCAGAGAAAGCTGTGCTCAGAACAGCTTGAAAACAGCTCGTTTGTAGTCCAGCCCTTCACTTCCTTTACTTGTGACGTCACAATGCAAACGTGTCATAAAGCTTGGCAAGCAGCAAGTGGGTCAGGCACGCCCTCAAAAGCTAGTCTGAGCGGAGGCCCTTTGACTTTAGTAAGTGGAATCGCCATGTCGAGATGCTGTATTCTTCGCTGTGAGGGGCAACGTACTACAACGTAACTGATTATAATAACTACCTTTCGTATTTCTTGGCAACAGACGTTTTCAACTACATATGGAATAAAAAAAATGTTTGACAACCTCCAGGCACTCAGTAAACATTAAGCTGATACTTTAAGGTAGAGGCAGAGCTCGATTAAAACGTTACGTTACGTATGAAAGATAAATGTGTTACAGATTAATGACTTACCACTTGGAAACGTCTCGCTCCAGTCTAGGTTATAAAGCTGGTTCTGGTTGTTCTGCTGTTGTTTCTGGATCGGACTCGGGTTCAAACATTTACGGCTGAACCGAAGCCATGGTTACCGGCTGAAGCGGGTTTGTTTTGGATCACACTACCTTGTTTCTGTCAACCCGCCCTTCTCTGCTTCTGATTGGCTAGTAGTCCTTACCTAGAAACTGCGCATGTGCAACTCCCAACAAAGATATGGTACAAGCGGAGCGTACAACAGGCAGGCTGAAAAGAGGAGCTGCAGCAATGTGCAGTATGAGAAAAATATGGTGTTTTTTGAAAATTAAACCATGTGAACCTGTTCTGGCACAACCCCTAATTACGATTATGAACCTGAAAATGAGCAGAATACCACCCCTTTAATGTTTTGAGAAAATGGATGAGGACGGGCTGAACAGGCAGTTTAACATTTCCTGCTGTCATCTGTTTAGGTTCTTAAACCCAGCAGATGATTTCCAGTTGAATTCTTCTCTGAGGTTTCCAGCAGAGTGACATCATGGCGGCTCCAGAATCAGGTGAGTTCAGTCACACTTTATTTGATAGTATGATAACACTGTCTTTTGCCCAATCATATAAGAGTGTTATTGAAAGGCCAGAAAAAGCAAGATATTGTGGCCCAGGGAGACAACGGAACAACGGAGATCAAAGGGGAAACATCAGAAACAAGGCCCATTACTTGTGTTTTTACATATTTAAGAATATCAAAATTAATATTCTTATCACCCCTGAATTGAGGCTTCATGTTGGTGAGTCCGCTCCCTTTTCTGAGCTCCACCCTCCAAACTGTAATTTACACGTATGCTGTGAAAGCAAACCTATGGTGAAAGACTTCTTAAATCTTCTAAACTCCTTTAATCTCACTCAATCGGTGTCTGGCCTAACACATGAAAAGGGACACACATTAGACCTTGTGCTGTCTCATGGATTGTGTGTTCATGTAAATGAAATCTGTAATGTATGTATTTAGGATCACTTTCCTGTCTTATTTACGATCACAGTCCCATGTTCTCTTGTTAAATCTCCTTCTGCACGCTGCCGTCGTGTAATTAACAGCCAAACTCCAGTACAGTTCTCTGCTGCCTTCAAAGACTCTGTGCTCTATAACTTGGATGGAGGTGATGCTACTGGTGCTGATGAACTTATTACTCTTTTTAATTCAACCTGCACAAACATCTTGGACTCTGTAGCTCCTTTGAGGATGAAACGCACTAAAGAACTTTCAGAGCCCTGGTTAAATGACACCACCCGTTTGCTCAGACGTGCATGTCGTTAAGCTGAGAGAAGGTGAAAGAAAGATAAACTCAGAGTGTCATATGAAATCCTACAGCAATATCTGACTATCAGAGAGCTGTAAAATCTGCAAAGTCTGATTTTATTTCTAAGCTGGTCACCAACAACTGTCACAGGTTCTTTTTAATATGTTTAATACAATTACAAATCCCCGCAACTCTGCTCCTTTTACACCTACAGTGGAACTCTGTGACTCTTTCCCAAAATTCTTTGTTGAGAAGATTTTTGCTCTTCCATCTTCTGTAACCACATCTTCTGACCATGATCCCTCTGTTCCTCCTATGTGCCTTGTGGTCCTAGATAAATTTGAGCCCATATCAATCTCCTCCCTATCTGAGGTGGTCAATCATCTGTGGCCCACAAATTGTCCCTCAGACAGCATTCCCTCTCGTCTGATTAGGGAAGTCTTCGACACTGTTGCACTATGTATTTAGTCATTGATAAATACCTGTCTGGTCTCTGGTTATGTTCCGTCTGCCTTCAAACACGCTGTTGTACAGCCCTTACTAAAAAAGGAAAATCTTGACCCCTCTGTTCTGTCTAACTTCAGGCCCATCTCTAAACTGTCTTTCTTATCTAAAGTCCTGGAGAAAGTAGTTTATAACCAGCTGCAAACAATTTTAATTAATAATAATGTTTCTGAAAAGTTCCAGTCCGGCTTCAAACCCCTTCACAGCACTGAAACTGCACTTTAAGAGTTTTTAATGACTTGATTTTGACTGTTGACTCAGGAGTCTCTTCCGTCCTAGTGCTCTTAGACCTCACTGCTGCCTTTGACACTGCTGACCACTCAATCCTCTTGTCACGGTTGGAAAACTGTGTGGGAATCAAAGCTACTGCACTTAGGTGGTTTCAATCCTATCCAACAGATAGGAGTTTCTCTGTCCACCTTGGTGATTATTTCTCTGAGACAGCCCCATTTACCTTTTTATTTTGCAGACGATATTCAAATTTATTTGCCCCTGAATGTAAAAACAAAGAGCTCACTGCAGCCCCAGCTTGACTGTATGAAGGATATCAAAACGTGGATGAACCTAAACTTCCTCAACCTAAACAGAGACAAGACAGAGGTCATAGTGTTTGGACATCCTGAACTGCTTGATGTGGATTCTCTCGGCCCTCTAACTTCAAACAACCGCTCAACTGTGAGGAGTCTTGGTGTTATATTTGATAGTGCGTTTAAACTTGATAAACAGATATCCACCACTGCTTTTTCCAGTTGAGAACTATAGCCAAGGTAAAGGCCTATCTCCCTCCTAAAGATTATGAGAGGGTGATTAATGCCTTTATAACTTCTCGACTTGGCTATTGAAACTCCTTTTATGTGGGCTTAGACAAGACATCTATTCAGCGCCTGCAGTTGGTACAAAATTCTGCTGCCCGCCTCCTAACAGGAGAAAAGAAGAGAGACCACATCACACCTGTGTTGCGCTCCCTCCACTGGCTTCCCGTTCATTACAGGATTGATTTTAAAATCTTACTTTTAACTTTTAAATGCCTTAATGGATTGGCTCCATTGTATTTAACAGAGCTTCTTCAAGTTCACACTCCAACTAGAGTGCTGAGATTCACCAATCTCCTCCTCCTGGATGTGCCCAGAAGCAGACTTAAAACCAGAGGCGATAGAGCCTTTAGTGTAGCTGCCCCTAACCTGTGGAACAACCTGCCACTCCAGATCTGAACTGCCCCAACTCTCGAACGCTTTAAAATCACTGTCAAAACACTCTTTTCTTTGGCATTTTCTTTCAGTTAAGTCTGTTAAATCATTCCTGGCAATTTTAATTTTTAATTTTAATATCACTATATATCGTATACTGCCTATTATAATGTTTTATTGTTGTAGTTTTTACTGTGTGTCTTGTTGTATTTTAACCTGTGAAGCACCTTGGTCAACCTTGGTTGTTTTAAGTGTGCTATATAAATAAAGTTGATATTGACATTGATTGATATTGAATTAAACTATTAATCAATATCAGTGTTTACTTGTAAAAGATAATTTTTTCTTCAGAATCTGGAGCTCTGTGTAGAACTGAGGCCTCTTTTTAATAAAAGTCTCCAGGCAAATTACAACTGCCTCAGTTCTAGTTTACAAAAGGATTAACATCTATAATGAACCGCAATATCGTGAGCAGTCAATTTGAAATCCCAGCTGATAACTGACAAGCTGACGAAGTATTTATAAATTTTTGAATATCAGAATGAAAGAAAAATCTCCAGTAGTCATTTTTTTTTGTTTTTGTTTTGCAGCAAGTAAGCATAATGCCTTGTCAAAACATTACCAGGTCAAGGTCCACTTACTCTAAAACGTTTGATCACAGATGTCGGTAAAGCTGCAAATTAATTTGCATTTAATTAATTTGTATTTTTGTTTCAAATAAACAAACAGTTTAAAATAATGAACAAGTGTCAGACAGATTATATCGAGGACAAAAATAAGTTAGAGCTTATTACACATAGTTGTATCACAATTCAAAATAGTTTTTTTGTCAATTATTTTGACAAGTGACAATAAACAGAAAATTTGGGTCCTCCAATCATCTGCTGCTGGATTATTGGCGGTTCCCAGAAACAGCCGAAATAAAACTAAAGATGCAACCTTTGTGCATTGTTGAACAGCAATTTGAGCTAATATCGTTTATGAAAGTTGCTCAACAAATAAAGTTTGTTAATATTATATATTTACACATGCATATACAGTTTATATAAAAACATTAGCTACACATGTGTACATATAAATATCACACGCATCAACAGCATAAACAAAGAGCAGGTGATGCCATGTACAAGAGTGTAGGTATTTCTATGTACTGTGTATGAATATGTATAGAATAATAAGAAACTTTATTTGTTGAGAAACTTTTATACAAGAAATAAGATTTTTGTCATAGATTTGAATTCTATAAATTTGTTCTTCCCTTCATTTAAGATGATATTTGATGCATGTTTTCAATATTCTGTTGTAATGTGATCAGTATTTATTGATTATGTTTAAATATTATTTCAGTTGATGTTTTTATCTTTTCGCAGAGGGGAAGTCTTTTACCGGTTATTTAACCAGCTGTAAGTACATTCAAGAGAGATGACCATCATGTTCTGTGTATAAACATCTATAAGGTGAATCTGACGTCTGGAGCTGATGGTTCTGTGTTTCACAGGGTTCAAAGGAAGCACATCACAGAGTTCATCACCATCAGAAAACACAAGTAAACAATGTGAGTGTATGATTCATACAACATTAATCAGAATAGTGAGCTTTTCAAAAATGTGTTAAAAACTGTCAAAGCGTGACATGTGACATGAATCATTTTAGAAAGAAACTAATAATTATACAGAGAGAGAGATCCAACTACACGCTATCTATAGATCTGGTTTATTTTGTAAAGATGTTGGTAAATTCTCTTTTTTTGAGTTTATAAAAGACTGAATCAACTCACATCCGCACTACACTCTTGGACATTAATGCATTATCATTTTATATTACAGCATCTGCACTCAGAATTGTGCTGTTGGGGAAGAGTGAGGAGGAAAAGACAAAACTTGGTAACGTTATAGTAGGGGCTGAAAAATTTCAATTCCAAAAACAGATCAAACATTGTCTGGCTGCCTCTGGAGAGTGGAGAGGAAAACCATTCACAGTGGTGAAAGCTCCAAACATCTTCAGTCTGACTGAGGAGAAGCTGAGAAGAGAGATGAAGAACTGTGTGGATCTTTGTCCTCCTGGACCGAATGTTCTGCTGCTGTTAGTGAAGCCTTCTGATTTCACTGAGGAGAACAGACAAACACTGAAGTTCATCCTGAGTTTGTTTGGTCAAGATGCTTTTAAACACTCAATGGTCATCAGCACACATGATGGAACAAGTGACTCTGTCAGCCAGCTGCTTAAAGACTGTGGAGGAAGACACTACAGGATGTTGGAAAATGACCACAGACAGTTAATGGAGAAGATTGAGAACATTGTGCATGAAAACAAAGAGACCATCAGACCAAAGTCTGAACACATCAAACCAGCTTTAAACCTGGTTCTGTGTGGGAGGAGAGGAGCAGAGAAGACTTCAGCAGCCAAGGCCATTTTAGCTCAGACAGAGTTTCATTCAGTCTCCAACTCATCAGAGTGTGTTAAACATCAGGGAGAGGTGTGTGGACGTTGGGTTTCCCTGGTGGAGCTGCCTGCCTTGTATGGAAAACCTCAGGAGGCAGTGATGGAGGAATCACTCAGGTGTATCTCCCTCTGTGATCCTGAGGGCGTCCATGTCTTCATCCTGGTCCTACCTGTGGGTCCCCTCACTGATGAAGACAAGGGAGAGTTAGAGACCATCCAGAACACATTCAGCTCTCGAGTCGATGACTTCACCATGATTCTGTTCACTGTGGAGTCAGATCCTGCAGCTCCAGCTGTTGTTAACTTTGTGAAGAAAAACAAGGACATCCAGGAGCTCCGTCAGAGCTGTGGAGGAAGATATGTTGTTCTCAACATCAAGGACAAGCAGCAGATCCCAGAGCTGTTGGACACAGTGATGAGACAATCTGAAAATAAACCATCCTGCTATACAACTGTAACATTTGCACATGCACAAATTGAAAAAGTCATACAACAACAGAAACATATCAACAGGCAACAAGGTGAACTTGAGAGGCTGATGAAGAAGAACAAGATCACTTGTGAGTACTTATATTGAAATGTGTTTTCTGTGTTCTGAACCATGTTGTACTTCACAGTCTTGAACTTTCACTGTTGCTGCTGGGAATATTTAAAGTAACTCCAGGTCTTCTTCTTTCACAGGTGATGACGAGGAGCAGAGCCCAGAGAGTCTCAAGATTGTGCTGATAGGAAAGACTGGAAGTGGAAAGAGCTCTGCAGGAAACACCATTCTAGGAAGAAAAGACTTTAAAGCCAAATCAAGTCAAACTTCAGTCACCAAACTTTGTCAGAAAGCACAGAGTGAAGTGGACGGTCGTTCAGTCGTTGTGGTCGACACTCCTGGTCTGTTTGACACAACTTTGTCCCATGAAGAGATTAATGAGGAGATGGTGAAATGCATCAGTCTTCTGGCTCCAGGACCACATGTCTTCCTGTTGGTGTTACAGATCGGGAGACTCACACCAGAGGAGAAGGAGACATTAAAACTCATCAAGGAAGGTTTTGGGAAGAATGCTGAAAAGTTCACCATCATTCTTTTCACACGAGGAGATACACTGGAACATGAGGAAAAGTCCATTAAAGAATATATTAAACAGGACTGTGATGATTCCTTTAAGCAGCTGCTGTCTGACTGTGGAGGAAGATACCATGTGTTTAATAACTTTGATAAACAAAACCGCACCCAAGTCAGTGAGCTGATAACCAAGATTGACACCATGGTGAAGGAAAATGGAGGCAGCTGCTACACCAATGAGATGCTGCAAGAGGCCGAGGCAGCTATAAAGAAAGAAATGGAGAGAATCCTGAAGGAGAAGGAAGAAGAGATGAAGAGAGAGAGGGAGGAGCTTCAAAGAAAACATGAGGAAGAAATGGAAGAGGTGAGAAGAAGAATGGAAGAACAGAGAGCAGAAACTGAAAAGGAGAGAAAACTGAGAGAAAAAGAACTTAAAGAAAAGGAGGAGAAGATAAAGAAGGAACGTGAGGAGAGAAAGAAAGAACAGGAAATGAGAGACGAAGAAGACAGGAAGAGAAAACAACAGGAAGAAATTCAACGACAGGAGTGGGAACAAAAACGTGAAGCTTTGGAGCAAAAAATAAGATCAGAGTCAGAATCAAAGGAAACCATTGACAGAAAGCTGGAGGAGAGCAGAGAAGAGACGAGAAAAGAACGAGAGAAATATGATAACGAACAAAAAGAATGGTGGAAAAAACGAAAACAAGAAGATGAACAAAGACAACAGGAGGAACAAAGAAGACTTAGAAAGCTTCAAGAAGAATACGAACAAGAAAGAGAAAATGATGAAAAGAAAAGAAAGGAAGAGGACAGAATCAGAAGAGAACAAGAGGAAAAAGAGAAAAAAGACATCGAGGAGAAACTTAAGAAAGAAATGGAGGATCAGAAAAAGAAATATGAAGAGGAGGCCAGACAGCAAGCTGAAGATTTTAATGGATTTATAGAGAAACACAACAACGAGATTGCAGCTCAGAAGCAACAGCATGAGGAAGAAATAAAGGGCAAGGATAAACAATATGACATCTTAAAGGCACTTTCAGCTCACAAAGAAAATGAAAGGATGAAGAAACATAAGGAAGAAATAAATGCCTTGGTGAAATGTGTGACCAAAGATAGTGGAAATCTGAAACAAATAAGAAAGTTACTGATTAAACATGAAAATGAAATGAAGAATGTCAAAAATGAGGATGAAAAGAAAGAAATGATGGAAACACATGAAAAACAAATAAGTGACCTCATACAGCAACTAATGAGACAAAAACCAATTAGTCAACAACTTAGAAAACAAACAAAAACAAACTCAAGCTGTTTTATTTTATGAGGATTTGTTTCATGAAAACGTCTCATCAACAAAACAGTTTCAGATGTGATTCCTTTTTTTTCATTTGGGTTCAATAACGAAAACTTAAAAAAAGCAACATTTTAATGAATCACTTTTCTGGATCTTTTCAGACTCTTTAAGTGACAAAATGTTGTTTTTAATATCTAAATAACTCACTGACTCTGTTCAGTTTTTTTTCAAACTTCTGCTCTATTTTAATGAAAATAATTGTTTCCTCTGTAACATTCAGGGTCTTCTCTGTTTCACTGTGTTTTCTGTAAAGTGTATATATTATATATTAGAGATAGTGTCATTTGGTTTGACTTTTTCACCTCTAATAAGTTGAGGATTGTAAAAAGGGTGGGCACAGTGAGCTGCTGTTTCAGCCTGCACCTTTTCAGTCTGTAGAAAATCTTCTGTTTCTTCTGTTAAAACTCTTTTGTTGGGAATAATTGCCTTTTTGCTGTGTGTTTTCTTTCTTTTTGTCCTGATAGTTTGTGTAATTATTTGCTGATAAAACAGACAGCAGCTCAGTAAAGAAAGACTTGAGCAGCTGAAGCTCTGCTCGCTCATTAGAGATGATCTTTGTTTTCTTTTGAAGATGAGAAAGAACATGATGTTTGTGATGGAAGTGAAATGAAATGTTTAGATGTCATTCACCCTGTTTTCTCTGCAAATCACAAATATCACAGCAAATATGAAACATTAAACAGCATGAAGATCATTTAAACTGCTGATCAGATAAATCAGAATGATGCAGAATGACATTATAGACGATGAACGCTCTGATGTTTCTTTGTTTTGTTCCATGTCAGATAAGAACGGATGCTTTATAACTGATGACATCAACTTAAGACAGAATTCAGATGAACCTTTAATCCCATGTTCTGTATTTGATCTTTGCTTTCTTTGTTTGTGCTTCTAAAAGATGAATAAAGTGTTTCCCTGTAGTTCAGTGTGGACTGTTGTTAATCTAATAAACTAAAAACTTTGTCCAAAAAAGTTGGGATATTTTTTTAATTTTTAAATTCAATAAAATTTGTGATTTAGTGACTAGTTAAGATCCGTTGGTCATATTTTTAGAAAATAGAAACAGAACACTCAATACATGATGAGGTTGATGGGGCAGATCAGAACTGAGTCTCTACCAGCAGCGATCACAGCAGTTCCTCACCAACACTGAAAAACTCCAAACAAAACAAGGTCCAGCTTCCAAAAAGAGCAGTGAGCTGAAGCAGCACCTCTGGCAGCGTCCCAAAATAAAACATCAGGAGCTTCGTGAAGCTTAAACATGTTGCTAACTGTCCTCCTGCATTAGACTGGAGGTGTTCCTGTTATTGTGTCCACCCCCTGTGTGTTGACAGTGTTTTGTCCAGCAGGTGGCGCTCTGTCATGAACTACTGATCTGAAGTCAGTTTCAGAGCTTCTACTGCAGATCTTCATCATTTCCTGTTTTTACATTTTGTCTTTAAGCTTTTGAAACATGAACACTGAAAAGCTTCAAGGTGCTTTATGTTAAATGTAATATTGATAATGATGTCAGCTATCAGGCTCCTCTCCTGTGGAACCAGGTTCCAGTCTGGGTTCGGGAGGCAGACACCGTCTCTACATTTAAGAGTAGGCTTAAGACTTTCCTTTTTGATAAAGCTTATAGTTAAGGTGAGTCCTGAACCATCCCTTAATTATGCTGCTATAGGCCTAGACTGCCGGGAGATTTCCCATGATGCACTGAGCTCCTCTCTCTCCTTCCATCCCTCTCTCTCTCCCCCCCTCACCCCCAACCGGTCGAGGCAGATGGCCCCCCACCCTGAGCCATGGTTCTGCTCGAGGTTTCTGACTCTTAAAAGGAAGTTTTTCCTTGCCTGTGTCGCCTAGTGCTTGCTCTTGGTGGGAATTGTTGGGCTTCTGTAAATAACTTCAGAGTACGGTCTAGACCTGCTCTTTATGAAAAGCGCTGTGAGATAACAGTTGTTGTGATTTGGCGCTATATAAATAAAATTGAATTGAACTGAATTGATATACGTTTTACTGCAGCAGGGTTTAGAAAATATTTTAATTATTATTCTGACTTAAATCAGTAATAAAAAGTGTTTCTCTGGAGGTTTAGACTTGTCCTTTGCTTTAAAGTGTCAGCTGTAAAGATGATCAGTTTCAACAGACAGAAAGTTAGTCAGTGAAACTACAACATATAAACACATGATAGGACATATCAATAATACATCATGTATACAGGGATGAAGGTCACTGAGGTTAATTATTAAACGTGTTGGTTTGTATTTGGTTCATGTGTTTGTGATTCTTAAGTATAACCAGAATTGTTTGAAAATTAGACCATTGTTGTCCCTGAGTTTTCCACACGTCCTCCCCCAGAGTATGAAGCTTTATAATACATGTTCAGACACGCGGTGGGTGCTGGGAAACTTTTCCTTCTTCCCACGTGACCGTTATGTACTTTCGGTTTCACAGCTGATTGTGTCGCAGCAGGAAATCCAGCAGGTAGGTGAACTCGAGCGAAACTAGATCCATAAAAATGTTAAAGTTTTTTCTCTGTGTTGTTGGTGGGTCAGTAGAGCTGATGATAGAACTGCAGGAGGTTCCAGATTCACATTATTAACTGTAAAATCAGCGATCTTCCTCCGTCAGTCGGCTGTTCTCATCAGAATCACAGCTTCTTATTATCACACTAACTTCACTAACTGATGGTTTGTGTGTTTTGGTCTGAACCGAGAGTCCTGATCTGTTTTCAGTCCGTGTTTCATCTCTAGAGTCTCTGAAATGAGGAGGTTTACTGAGAGAAAAGTTTCTGGAAACATTTTGGCCAAAGCGAGCTGAAGACGCCATTTTAATCCAGAGATGAGTCGGGCGGGGTTTCACTGCAGGCAATATGTGCGGACATTTTATTACTTTGAAAGAGGCAAATCTTTGTTCCAGCTACATACATAAGTTTTATATCTACCAGCACCTTTATTTAAAACGTATTAACACACAGACGTAGGCTAATACTTACACGGTTATTTACTATTTAGGAGTATGCAAAACGTTTGTTATTATTAAGAATCAGTAACTTTGGTTACACAAGGAAGACATGCAGCTTAAACAAGAAAATCAAGGTAGAGTTTGGCATTTTTTCCACCAACATTGCATTTTAGCATGTGGGCGACGCAAATTACTTCATGGTGCATTCAAGGGCACCTCAGAAAACCCAGATCAGACAGTGATGATGTTTAAACCAGGAACGTATATTTTTGAAAACCATCACCTATTTATTGCTATAAATTCGTCACAATTCCAACAAATATCCAATCAAATTGTTAACAGCAGCTGTTATCAGTAAACCCCATCATAAAGCATGTACCCTACCTACCTGTGTGTTTATTTTCAAGTTATTTGAAAGCAGCATGCAGCATTTTGTTTCCTCTTTCCTCTGTGTTTTCAGCAGCCCCCCCTTTTATTACTTAAGTAAAAGTTAAAATTACCATTTGACAAACTTTCTCAAGTAAAAAGAAAAAAAGCACTTGGTTAATAAAATAAACTAGACAAAATATGTTAGTTACTGCCTTTCAGATGCCTTTTTTTGGAATTATAGATAAGTGCTGTCTCTTTGTTATTATTAACTGTGTATTAGTTATTTCTAGGGAATGCACTTTGGTTGTTAATTATATTTAGCTATTTCTGTTTAATTAAAGTTTTACTTTTTTATTCTACATGAAGGTATGGATAATATCATTGCAAAATATCACACCTGCATGCTGCAGCCTGCTAATTGCCTGTGCCTTTTTTATAATGGACAACGAACAACCAACCAAACCACTTGCTCTGTTATAAAAGGCGCTGCACATGATCTGCCTTCTCCAACAGGTCAAGTATAGATCTGATTATTCCTAAAGTATCTATGAAAATGATCTTTGCAATGCAATGAATTACGGAGGTAATAACACGGGAGCAGCCCATTGTTTAATGAAGTATTGAAGCCTGCATGTTAGAGGCAGACCTCT
Organism: Lepomis macrochirus; assembly: GCA_024633595.2. Lineage (NCBI taxonomy): Eukaryota > Metazoa > Chordata > Actinopteri > Centrarchiformes > Centrarchidae > Lepomis > Lepomis macrochirus. The sequence continues at coordinate 33,868,977 of JALXJV020000005.1, forward strand.
GCGTCACGCGAAAAGCCCAACAGAAATGTGTGTTTTTTTAAATGAAACCATGTAAACCCGTTCTGGTACAACCTCTAAATAAGATTCTGAACCAGAAAATGAGCATAATATGAACTCTTTAACATTTTGCACTGTCGTCTCTTCAGGTTCCCAAACCCAGCCGTTGTCTCTGATGTTTCCAGCAGAGTGACATCATGGCGGCTGCAGCATCAAGTGAGTCCAGTCAGACTGTGTTCGTCTGGATAACAGTGTCTGCTTTCACCATCTGCATTAAAGAACTGTCTTTCTTATTCCTGCACTATATGTCATTTAGTTTCCAGGGCTTCACTTTTGCTGAAAAATGTTGTTTTATTCATTATGATAACCATTGTTAGTAAAGTTCACTGTGATGGATCACACTACAATAGAGATGCACTGATTGCAGTTTTCTTGGCGATTCCGATTTTGTCAAAATACATTTCTTCCTAATAACTAAAATTGACATCATTAAACAAACATTTACCCTATTTCTAGTTATTTCTTATCTCACCATTTTAATTATTCTTAATTATCCACCCTATTTTAGTGTTTTACTGCTTTACTAGGGCTGAACGATTAGGTTGTTTTCAAATTAAAATTGCAATTTAATAGAACGCATTAAGCTAATTGTAAAGATGGCAATTAAAATTTAGGTAAATTATATAGCCGTTGTCATCCTTGTGTGACAGACCTGCTTGTCAATCACAAGAGCCTCCTGTTGCAGTACCAATTAGAGCTGGCACATGGCATGTACATTTAACAACAACAAACGAGGGTAAGTGAGGTGAGGAGACTCGAGCCTGGTGTTGCTGAAAAGCACAGGGGGTAGAAAGAGGAAACAGTGTTAAGGTAAATAAATACATTGAAAGACATGGATTTTAATATTATGATATAAATAATAATTATAATATGTGTGAAAAGCCAGTGTTTCCAAAGAACATTCATGTGGTTGAGATTACATGAGTGAGAGTACACATCTACAGTTAGGTCCAGTTGTATCTCGACAGTGGCATGATGTCAGTCAGGGGCGTCGCTAGACATAAAGCTGTACTGGGGCACAGCGAAAATTATGAAATGTGTTAGTATGAGCTTTACAATCTTCCCTTAAGCATCCCATTATTATTGGCACTTTCATGTCAGAAAGGGCTATGACTGGATCAAAAGCACACATACCTATGTCACCACCAGAGCCGGTCCTTACCTTCCTGGGACCTAAAAAACTCTGCTATGGGGCCCTCCTTCCTGACTCGTGAGCCATGTAAACGTGATACTACAACACTTAGTTTGTAGAAATATAGTTTTGCATAATTTTGTGGAATTTTCATATTCAATAATATTCAGTAACTTCACTGCAGTGGATAAGACACATGCCTTTGATGTGAGAGACCGAGGTTCAAATCCACTGTGAGACACCAGTGTGTCCCTGAGCAAGACACACCGCCAGTTGCCATGTGGCCTCTGACATATATAGTGATTGTAATTTGCTGTGGATGAAAGTGTCAGCTAGATGAATAAATGTCATGTTATAAGCAGTAGTGTCTCCAAAATCACTTCAATCATCAGTGGTCTTCTATTGATGATAGAAGATGACTTCTACAAACTAAGTGTTGTAGTATCATAAGCAGGATATCAATGATTTGTTGGGTGATTTTGGAGACACTACAGCCTATAACAGTGAAGTTAAAAACAGGCCTACCTAATATTAGGTATGCAAAAGTCTTTTTTCCCCCCAAAGTGTTGTAGTATAACCAGCAGTATATCATTAATGTGTTGTTAAAGCTTTTTAAAATACTGAAACAGAGGTTTTGAAAATTTGAATTAAAAACACTGATCACTCATCACAATAAACTTTACTGTAATTAGTGCTTGTGTAGTTTTTGAACCACGGACAGATTCACAATACTTCAGCAACCCACACCTAATGTAAACAAAACTCCTGAACAGTATTAGAATAACTTTAGTAGATCAGAACGAGGGGAATGTGTTGCTCTCAGGAGGAGGTTAGAAGGAGCGCATACTGGCGCACTGGCATCATGTGCAATTGAAATCTGCTTCTTTCCACTGCAGAGGCTCCACAACATGGAGGCGAAGCTAGTTTCAATGAGTGCATTAGTGTAATATTATAACATTAGATAATACATTTTTATTTTAAACTAAGAGTATACTGTTTGTATGTTAATATATACATTATTTAATTTTACCAGCCTATATGTAGGCTATTGTCATTTTAAGTAATAGTACACTATACAGCCCACCACTAGTATTAAATTAATTCAAGTTGGACAAAACTGCAGTTTCATGTTTTCAGTCATTAAATACTTCAAGAAAAATGGCCTACTTAATTTGTTGATGCTACTATCTCATCAATAATCAGAACCATTCATGCAGGAGTTCAGCATTTGAAAGTTTACTGTTACACGTCAAACCATTTTTAATGTCCCGGCGTTATAGTTACTCGCAGTAAATCATTTTTTCGGTTTGCACGAATCGCTTTTTAGGGAGCGTTTAGGTTGCACTGTGGAGCCCTGGGAAACACAAAATTCAGGCCTAAGGTGACAATACAAAATATAAAAATGTAATGTAATATATTATAGTAATCAGCAACTTGTTTTTTACCTCAAGGTACTTTCACAGCTGGATGCAGGAAATTAAGTGTTTAATGCTTTTTCATATTTCAGCATTGTGAATATTTCATCAAAATAGTGTTAAAAATATCTTCTTGTCTTGTTCTCGTGAACCCAATATAGGGAATCGTGCATGTGAGTGTTTCATCACACCCCAAAAAAGCTATAGTGTGTTAAATACGAATGTACTATAATAAAATGTTTTATTAAATTCCGGTAACTTAGTAGATAATCATTTTCTCGGGCTTAAAATTTATAAAGATTTCCCATTATACGGCAGTGAAGTTGGTGTTACATTTTATCCTAGATGGTAGGGCTGAACGATTTTGGAAAATAATCTAATTGCAATTTTTTTTTTTTTAACGAATATTGCGATTTAATATGCGATGAATTTTTAAGCTCTTTACCTTCTGTAATATTCAAAATGGACAAGCAGTAAATAAGCGTATACACAATATTAGATAAAACTACTGTTCTTTTTTTTAAGTTGAATTAGGTAGGATTATTATTATGAGCAATGGTGGAGAAGATCAAATTATAATATGAGAAAGATAATTCGAGAGTCAAGTCAGGGCATTAAATAATATGATATAATATCATCAGGTTGGCCTACAAACCAAAAGAAAAACTTAGTTCACCACAGTGTAGGCCTGTTATACAGTAAGCGCTCAATACAAATCCCACAGTTCAATCAGCAATTAATGAGTCCTTATCTCAGTTCAAATCTCCTATGAGTCCACCTTCTGTATCCCAGTAAGCAAACAAAATTACTCAGTTTGAGGTTCAGTTTAAAAGTTGGCCAGAGAAAACAAAACCAAGTGACGCCTCTCGTGTTTAATAGACTTAAGCTTAGTAATTCTCTAACAACACGGGTCAATCAGCGGATGGCCCATGGCCTGACAATTTCACCCACCACAACCACCAAGTAACCCGCGGGTGGCGCCTGCTACTTTCATTCCCTGTGTGACATTAAAGTTTATGTAGTGACAGTTTCTATCAAGCTTAAGGCCACTGTACAACAAAAAGGCAAGGTACAGCGTAACATCGAAGTTCATCTTCGTCTGTAGACTGCTTTACTCTTGGGTGATGAGAATTTAACCTTGTAAAATCTATTCTTGCCATGCTCTAAGGTGTCTGAATTCAGGTATAAAATATAAATGTTTCTCAGAGATGCTGTCATTCAGTCAGAGTTTTGCCTGCGTACTCTGTCAGGAACAAAGGCAGAATCTCTTCCCACACGTATCGTTTTGTTCTTAATAGTTTAAACTAAAACTAGTAAAAATATGAAATAATCAACAGCAATATGTCCTTTCAGAAACAGTGTCCCTTTAAAAAAGATTACATGTTGATAAATCACTATTCTGTATCCTTATAGCTTCAGACAATCTGCAACCACTAAAGCGGAGCAGCAGCTATGGATTCCTGCCACCCACCAGTGAGTTAAACTGAACTGAGTCATAGTTATTATTCTGTATATTAACATCTAGAATTACATTGTTTGTAGATGCTGGTTGTACAAAATTTATTTAGTTTGACTATTTTCCTTTTCTTTTCAGTGTCTGAGCTGAGGGTTGTTCTGCTGGGGAACAGCTGGTCTGAGAGGAGTTCAGTGGGGAACTTCATACTGGGAGAGACTAAGTTCAACACTAAAGGAGAACCAGACGACTGTCAGCGAGTCAGACGACGATTGAAGGGGAAAGAAATGGTTCTCATCAACACCCCAGATCTGCTGCATCCCAACTTCTCTGAAGAGAAACTGACAGAACATGTAACAAACTGTGTGAGACTCTCTGATCCTGGACCTCATGTGTTCCTGCTGGTTCTAAAACCTGAAGACTTCACTGAGGAACAGAAACTGAGGCTCTGCAGAGTCCTGGAACTCTTCAGTGATCGATCATTTGATCATTCACTGGTTCTGATATCAACACCCAGAGAGGAGACTCCAGGTCTCATGAACAAAGGTGTTTCAGACCAGCCCTTAAAAGACCTGATCAGAATCTGTAGATACAGATACTTGAAACAGGAGAACCTTGAACGTCCAGAGCTGTTGACACGTTTGGGTCAAACTGTAAAGGAGAACAATGGAGAGCATGTCAGCTGTGAAGCTCGTGAGGATGCAGGTTTAATGATGTCACAAAAATCTGGACACATCAGACCAGCTTTAAACCTGGTTCTGTGTGGGAGGAGAGGAGCAGGGAAGACTTCAGCAGCCAAGGCCATTTTAGCTCAGACAGAGTTTCATTCAGTCTCCAACTCATCAGAGTGTGTTAAACATCAGGGAGAGGTGTGTGGACGTTGGGTTTCCCTGGTGGAGCTGCCTGCCTTGTATGGAAAACCTCAGGAGGCAGTGATGGAGGAATCACTCAGGTGTATCTCCCTCTGTGATCCTGAGGGCGTCCATGTCTTCATCCTGGTCCTACCTGTGGGTCCCCTCACTGATGAAGACAAGGGAGAGTTAGAGACCATCCAGAACACATTCAGCTCTCGAGTCGATGACTTCACCATGATTCTGTTCACTGTGGAGTCAGATCCTGCAGCTCCAGCTGTTGTTAACTTTGTGAAGAAAAACAAGGACATCCAGGAGCTCCGTCAGAGCTGTGGAGGAAGATATGTTGTTCTCAACATCAAGGACAAGCAGCAGATCCCAGAGCTGCTGGACATGGTGGAACAGATGAGACAATCTGAAAATAAACCATCCTGCTATACAACTGAAACATTCACACGTGCACAAATGGAAAAGGTCATAAAACTTGAGAGGCTGATGAGGAAGAACAAGATCACTTGTAAGTAGTTTGAATTGAAATGTTTTTCTTTGTGTCCTGAACCATGTTGATCATCACAGTCTTGAACCTTCACTGTAGCTGCTGAGAACATTTAAAGTAACTCCAGGTCTTCTTCTGTCACAGGTGATGATGAGGAGCAGAGCCCACAAAGTCTCAGGATTGTGCTGATAGGGAAGACTGGAAGTGGAAAGAGCTCTACAGGAAACACCATTCTAGGAACAAAGAAGTTTAAAGACAAATCAAGACAAACTTCAGTCACCAAACGTTGTCAGAAAGCACAGAGTGAAGTGGACGGTCGTCCGGTCGTTGTGGTCGACACTCCTGGTCTGTTTGACACAACTTTGTCCCATGAAGAGGTTAATGAGGAGATGGTGAAATGCATCAGTCTTCTGGCTCCAGGACCACATGTCTTCCTGTTGGTGATACAGATCGGCAGATTAACAGAAGAGGAGAAGGAGACATTAAAACTCATCGAGGAAGGCTTTGGGAAGAATGCTGAAAAGTTCACTATCATTCTTTTTAACTGGAGGAGATACACTGGAACATGAGGAGAAGTCCATTGAAGAATACATTGAACAGGACTGTGATGATTCCTTTAAGCAGCTGCTGTCTGACTGTGGAGGAAGATACCATGTGTTTAATAACTTTGATAAACAAAACCGCACCCAAGTCAGTGAGCTGATAACCAAGATTGACACCATGGTGAAGGAAAATGGAGGCAGCTGCTACACCAATGAGATGCTGCAAGAGGCCGAGGCAGCTATAAAGAAAGAAATGGAGAGAATCCTGAAGGAGAAGGAAGAAGAGATGAAGAGAGAGAGGGAGGAGCTTCAAAGAAAACATGAGGAAGAAATGGAAGAGGTGAAAAGAAGAATGGAAGAACAGAGAGCAGAAACTGAAAAGGAGAGAAAACTGAGAGAAAAAGAACTTAAAGAAAAGGATGAGAAGATAAAGAAGGAACGAGAGGAGAGAAAGAAAGAACAGGAAATGAGAGAAGAAGAAGACAGGAAGAGAAAACAACAGGAAGAAATTCAACGACAGGAGTGGGAACGAAAGGTTGAAGCTTTGAAGCAGGAGAGCAAAGAAGAGATGAGAAAAGAACGAGAGAACTGGGAGAAAACACAAAGAGAATGGTGGGAAAAACGAAAACAAGAAGAAGAACAGAGAAAACAGGAGATAAAAAGAAGACTTAGAAAGCTTCAAAAAGAATTTGAACAGGAAAGAGAAAATTATGAAAAGAAAATAAATGAAGAGGACAGAATCAGAAGAGAACAAGAGGAAAAACTGAAAAAAGTCATAGAGGAGAAACTTCAGAAAGAAATGGAGAATCTGAAGAAGATGTATGAAGAGGCGGCCAGACAGAAAGCTGAAGAGTTTAATGAATTCAGAGAGAAACACAACAAGGAGATTGCAGCTCAGAAGCAACAGCATGAGGAAAAAATGAAAGACAAGTATTACAACGAATATGACATTTTAAAAGCACTTGTACTTGTCAACAAAAAAAAACTAAAGAAAAAGATTAGTCACTTAGTCTCGGGACCAGCTGACTGAGGAAACCCCTTTCTACACTCTGTGTCTTTTTGCTTGTTCATTGCCATCAAGTTCATTTAATGACTCTCTTGGTTTTGGTCTCAGATGTCAGAAAGTTTCCTGGGACCGACAAATTGTGGCAAACTGTGTTCTGCACTAAGATAAATCTGAGCTGACTACAAATACTTTGAAACATCAGTAAGAGGCCATGGTATAGATGACAGTAATAGACTCCCAGGTATCCTAATATGGGGATGACAGGGTCTACTAAGTATTTATCAGTGCCTCTTGTTTACTTCATATGTAATCAATGTCTGTATATAAAAATATCTAAGCAAGTCAGAATGTAGTCAAACTGGCTGTAAATACAAAATGCAGTAAATAAGCAAACCTCTGTCAAAGTTTTACTGCTTGGATGATCGGAAAACATTAATTGTGCTCATTAAACCTTTTCATATTGAACTGACCAAAAATTTAGATTTTTTTCAGATATTCTGCTGACAAACCAGAACAGCCTGTATGATGCTGAAAATCATTCGACTTAAGACTGAAGGCTCCAGAACCCAAAGGGAAATTGGACTTTGAGGCTGATATGATTATTTGAGAGAAAAGAAAGTCTGATAAAGATAATGGTTCATTTCTTTGATTAGTTTCTGAAAAACAGCATGCAACAAGAAATGTTATAAAACAAACAAATGAAAATGCTTTAAGAAAGGTTTACTGGCACAATAATAAAACATGCAATGCAATGTGAATTAGCAGAAACAAATGTGCATTGTCCAACAGAAGTAACTTGAAATACTAAAATACAAGCTGCTGATTACTGCATTAAATTCAGTTTGAATTGTCACCATTTTTTGTTTTTACTTTTTAAATAAAGACAATTCTACCATAAATGGGTGCTGAAAATGTATCCACATTTTTTTGTGTTAAGTGTTAAGCCCAAACCTTTCGACCTCCCATTTATATACTGTATTTCAGCATTGATTTTTCATCAAAGTAGTGTTAAAATATCTTGTCATGTTCTCGTGAACCCAATGTTGTGAATCGTTCAAGTGAGCCACGTGTATTGTCGCACCCCTAATCTGAACCCGTGTCCCCTGAACTTTTCAACACAGTTACGTCCTTGAATATATTAATATGTTATTTACACTACAAACACCCCCCAAAAAGCTATAGTGTATTAAATATGAATGAATGTATTATTATTATTATTTTCTTAAATTTAGACAGATTTTTCATTATGTGGCAGTGAAGTTGGCATTAAATTTCGTCCTAGGTGCGATTAAAAAGGTCTTAAAGTCTTAAATTTAGCTTTGAGAATCCTGAAATTATATACTGAATTATTCAGTAAAACCACATTATTGTGAATATTGTTTAAGTGCTCAGGTAAAATAACAGTAGCATGAATTAAATTACCAATATCTCAAAAACAAATTAAAGGCTTGTGTAACGTCAACTACTGACGTAACAACGCTCGCTGTAGCCTGGGGTGAGTTCAATCTCAAAACGTTTTCAGATTGAACGACATATTTCCTTGAAACGTTGTGCAACGGGCTTTGAGGTCTGTTTGCTCCTGTTTGCTGGGTGTGTCTCAGGTGTTACCCAATCAGCGGGGACAAGTTTGTAAACACAACGGCGTCAAAAAGGCAGGAAAATTCTGTGGCTTGCATACACAGCAGGGTGTTCAGGGAACCACCTTTCCATTGAAAAAAAACGTTTTGCTGTTTTCTTTGCGCTGAACTCAGGCAAGGCAAGTTTATTTGTATAGCACATTTCAACAAAAAGGTAATTCTATGTGCTTTACATAAAAAATAAAAGCAACAGGGAAAACAATAAAAAGGTTTGAAAGCAACATAAAATATAATAAAAGAGTTAAATGGAAAATAAAAACAGGCTGAGGGGAAAATAATTGAGTTACAAACATTCACTTAGTCTACTCTCTCTGGTCTGTACTCGGGTCCACAGCAATCTTTGGGTCTACTAAACTCCAAAAACCCTCGGACACTACAGAGAAACCAGGACATGTCTGTCAGCAGGCCACTTTGATCCAGTTATACTCTGGACCCACCTGCACCTTTACAGGTGGACAGAGATTCCTGCAAATCATTTGGGCGCGAGATTTAAGATCCACTTCCTTCACTCTGTTCAATCTCACTCCCAAAATGTCTTAACCCAGCTACCTACTCATTTCTCACCGTGTGAATATTTAATTAAAAGCAATGGTAAAAACAAAAGTCTTAATTTAAAAGAGCTGGCTATTTCAGCAGACCTGCAGTTCACTCTACATACAGTGTTTAGCTACGTTTTGTCTGCGCTGAACTCGGCTGTGGATTGTTGCAAAGACAGAAGCACAGTTGTTGTGTATGTCGCTGTGTGTCGCCTGTAGAAGTAACATCAGCTAACGTTACTATAAACTAAGGTGCTCTGTTCACTTCGTTCTGTTTGGGGGAGAAAAGTTTCATGGCGTCGACAGGTCTGATCTTTACTATGCAATTTGACTAAAATCTTTGCACTTGAACCAGGATTATTAAAGTAACTAATAAAAGCCTTGTGCTTTAAAATAAGTAGAACAACATTGGTACAATTTTAAGCTTATTCTGCTGACTTATAGCCTTCAGCCCTTTAAAAAAATCATTAAATTCAGAACAGTATTGAATATATTTACATTTTGACAGCAACAGTAGTTCTAAAAACTCACTAACTGGAAATAGGCTACATATAAAAATGTCAGTGCTGATGTAAAATAAATAATATTCCTGACATCAAAGTAAAGAGTGAAGAAGAAATGGCCCAATAAGATTTCAGGAAAATGTATGAATTGTTAAAACAAACATAGGATATATATTAGCTGATTAAACAATTATGTGACCATGAAAAGATGTAAAGATTGTTGAGTGTTTGGGACTGACTCACAGTGACGACACACACACCTCTGTCTGTAGATTAGTTTGTCTCACTCTCACCCTGCCGTGGCCTCCCTCATTCTTTCCCCATTAATGTTTCCTTCTCAGATTATTTCCCACACTTTTTGAATCTGGTATCTTATTTCCTCCACCTGCAGCTCTTGGTGTGCAGCTCTGTGAGCGTCTCCCCAGCAGTCAGCCTGGTAGTGGCTGCAGTATTACAGTAGCTCAGTCACTGTGAGCTGGTCCCAAACACTCAGCAATCTTTTTATGGTCACATAATTGTTTAATCAGCTAATATATATCCTATAGTTGTTTTAATATCTGTAGTCACAGATCACCTCCAGTAGTATCAGCAACAACACAACAGCAGCAGCCGCATCCATAGCAACCCCTCAACAGCAACTGTTCCCTGTCAGTTATGTCAGCCCAGTGTTTTAAAACATAGGCTTAGTTTTATACTCAAGTCTGCCGACATTTGAACAAATTCCTGAGGAAAAAAAGGGGTTTTACACCTTTGTAGCCACAGATTATCATTTAGCACAATTAGCCTCTATCCATCAATACCAGTACCTGATGTGATTTTAAAAAATAGCCTTGATGGCAGATGCAAGCCAATAAGACTAAATAACTATATCATATTTTATTATTAAGCTTAGTTCTGATTTCACTAAATTTGCAATTCAAACGGCCGCTGTCTGCGGCAGAGGTTTCCCATGTCAACGAGAGAACGTCAAGACACCAACTCTTAATTGTAAATAATATAATCATTATAATAACTGAAGCCTATAATAGCCTACGTTGTCATTTGTGTTTAGTAAACTTGTACCTTGGTTGATTAAGTAAGAGACCAGTATACTAAAATGTGTCAGTCTGAGTTGATGCTGCTGTGCCAAAGCAGGTGAAGAGGAAGAAGTCACAGTGCCCAGTTTGAACGATCTAAGCGCGCGCCTTGTTTTGGGCGCAACCAATCAGATTTGCGTGCGCTTGCATCATCTAAAAACATCAACTGACTGATTGAACAGCAGATTCAAAGCGATATAAAAACTGAACACAGAACATCAATTAACATTCCTGAGAGTGATTTTAGTATTTAGTTATGTTTGTGCCTCGTGCGTAAATCGTGCCTCGTGCGTAAAGTGGAGTAATGCGCCCCAAAAATACCAAAAAACAAACAAACAGTGAAATACTGTGCCGTTGACTTGGTCAGTGGTACAGTCGCTTTCTGTTGCTTCAAAATAGGAATGTGCCAACAATTTGCTTGAGTGACCTCATCTTATTTTAAGAACAACACTCCCATGGGCGCACAGCGGGCGCAAGTGCATAATTTGCTGTTTAAAAACGTGCGCGCTTGGCGTGAAAATGACAACTGCGTCGGTTGGAAGCAATGACACTTGTGCTGCGCTGTGAGCCGCTTCACGCAGGTGCGAGATCGGGCCAGCAGAGAGCTAAACACAGCGAGTTGGGGTGGTGGAGAGCGACGATAACATATGCGCTGTGAGAAAGAGTGCGCGTTATTATGATGGGGAACCCAAATGCCAGGGCGCCCCCATGGTCAGAGCCGGGCCCGGTGCCACGAAGAGGCAGGAGGGTGCTTTGCTCCCTCAGTTGTATTTTCTGTCTGATGGTGAGGAGGTTAGGACACTGATGTGTCTTGGTTTCATTCTGCATTTGCACCCCAAGCGACCAAGTTACAGCAAATGCACTCGCGCCCATCTGTGAGCTCATGTGAGTGTTGGCCTTTAAATGAGCTGAGGTCAGACACACTGTTGGAGCGTTGCCCCCCAAAAAAAAAACAGGTCTAAACTCGATGACACAGTATTTCTCTGTTTTTCTTATTTTAGTTGCGCATCACTGTGACACTGTGCGCATTTACGCACGAGGCAGCATAACTTAATAATGTTCTGTGTTCTTCTTCACACCCTAAAGCTCTCACACACAGTCCAGGTTCATCCAGTGAAACAGTTTGGAGTAAAGCAGCCGTCCTCCTGATCCGTCCTCCGTCAGAAAGTCTAAATGACTTCTGTTCCCGCTGGAGAGTTTCCTCTGTCCTGTCATGTCAAGTTTATAACTTAAGTTTTTTTGTTTTTTGCTGCTCAAATACCACGGTGTTTGATGCGACGTTATTGCGCACGTGAACGACAGCAGCCTCTCGAATCGTGAAAGTCAATCGTTAAAGACTCAAACATCAATAAACACAAAATAAAGAAACCGGTGCAGGGCAGAGATGTGACCGTCGACCGGTTATCATACTTTATATTAACGCAGCGCAGTGAGACTCCAGACGGTTCATAGAGGAGACAGCGTCTGTCTGTTAACAGACTGGAGTTCTGACTCTTCACTCATAAACTGCAGAGCAGCACAGGCTTCATGATCACATATGGTTTGTAGATCACGTGCACACTTCTGTCCATCTCCCCTCTCTGCTGTGAGTCTGCAGTTCAATCAGTTAACTGGTGTTTTTCATAATGCGCCATTCATGCGCCATTATTAGCAATGCGCATGAAGGATTACAAGGATTTAAAAGGGAAATGACACTGTTTGGTGTATTGCATGTTATGTCCTACACACCCATGACCAGACTGAGTCCTTTTTAACTATGTGCCCGGCGCACAGAACCTTTTTTCTACTGGACATATCCAACTCCAGTGGTCTGGAGTTGGATATGTAGAAAGATTTGCCCCCCTCGCCATTTTTAACTGCCCCCTCAGTCACTTCATCCTGGCGCCGAGTCTGGTCAGACCGTCTGAGTTGTTCTGTAACGTTTTGTGTCTGAAGCTGAGGCTACATCAAATGACTTGAACTGTGACGCACTGGCATTTGGGTTCTCCATCACGATAATACTTCTAATAATTCTTAATAATTATTATTATTTTTTGCTTTATGTTCATGCGTTTCCATAAAGCAGCTGTTTTATTTGCAAATTCGATCAAATCTGGGCAAGTAATTAATAATAAAATATGATTTAGTCTTATTGGCTTGCATCAAGGCTATTTTTCAAAATCACGTCAGGTACAGAGTGGATGATCGAAGCTTCAGACAGAATTGTGCTAAATAATAATCCACGGCTGCAAAGGTACAAATCCTCTTTCTCTTCCTCAGAATTTTTTTCAAACGTTGGCAGACTCGAGTATAAAACTAAGCCTAACTAGACCAGATCAGGTGTGATGAGTCTTTAAACACAGCAGAATTAACTCAGTGAAGTTCTGTTTTCTCAAGTGGCTCCAGGTGATCACAGCTGCGGGAGGAGCAGGGCGACACCTGCTGGTCATGGTCTGTAAATCCTTTTGGTGTGCGATCGATCTTAAAAACATTGAGAACACTGTACTGTCCACAGTATTTACTAAAATAAGCCTTAATCTGTGAGGCTAAATAACAGAAACACCTTTGTTTTATTAATTACGGCTTAACAGCACCACAAACTACATGATCCAAACTGATCAGCTGAATGGCCACCTCTCATAAACTGTTAATCTCTTAATCATGAAGGCTGATTTATTGCATTATTTAATTAGTTTTCGATAATAAACTGTGTATAAAAAGTGTATATTTTGTGTATACATTGCATCGTCTTAAGGCAAACAGGGAGAGCCACAGCAGGGATGGAAATTCTTTGGGAGAACCTTAATTTCGAAGAGCAGCCTGAAGCAGGGGGTTGATGAAGTCCACCAATGAAAGGAAATATTGAGTAATAAATTTGTTTTGTCAGTAAGAAAAGAAAACGAGACATTGTGCTGAATTTGGTCATGGCTGACCGTGACAAAGTGTGCACACAGTTGCACCCTCAGCAGTGCTTTAGGTGTTAATTAAAAGGATGAAAGTTTAACTGCAACAACTGACACAAATATCCCATATGTTACTAGTTCTGTACACCTCTGGCTATATAAGTTGGTAGCGCTCAAGTCAGTCAATGTTGTAGGTTGCACTTCCTAATGTTTTGGCATTTTTAACAATAACTTTGATGCAGAAAAGACTTTATGAGATTCTTTACTGTAGCCAGCGACCTAATGTGCAAAACATATTTCTACATCAATGTACATGCAGAACAGGTTTTACTACATGATCGTATTTATTATTTTAATTTAAATACATGCAAATATAGGCTACGTTATGTTGCTGTTTAGTTTATGGTTTACCATTTACAGTGTGTGCTTCCGTGGGCGCTGACAGTGTTTTCGGACGTCATTCAGCTGCTATTCGTGAAGTCGGGGTACAAATTTTTTCTCCGAGTTCTCAAGTAGGAAATCCGACTTCAAGTGGCGTCCAGGATAGTTTTTCTAGTGGGAGGTGGGAAATTTCCCAGTTCAGAGTTGCCTGGACCAGCAATACTTTCGCTTTCATCGTCGGTTGATGGAGCAGCAAGAATCAGCTGGTGAGTAAACGCCACCAAAGTAAACAAAAACAGACGAACAAACTCGCTGTAACTCATTAGACATGTTGATGAATGGATGGAGAGACTTATGAGTTTACAATGTCATAAAAACTGATTATGACATTATGAAAAGCAGGTTGTAGTGAATCGGTGGCTACTAACAACAGGCCAATGGATTGTTAAACATTGCGGTAATAAACTCATGATAAAGGAAAACTATGAATGAATGGGCTATCCCTGAATATAGGCCTAGGTGTTTAGTATTTTTAACATTAGCATGTATGCCGACAGCAGCTATTCCAATGCGCAGTCCTAAGTATGTTTATGTTTGAGTGCAAGCTTAGTTCTTTTTTCTTGAAAAATTGTCTGCTCCGCCGCATCAAGCGTTGTTGTGTGTTCAACCCCCAATTGACGACATACACAACAACCAAGAAGCTTCTGTTTTGTTGTTGTTGTTTTTTGCTTGGACGATTCAGAAAGCCTATCCCTGTTAGGCCTGGGGAGTGACATGGCTTGGTGTTAACCGAGGAGTTCAACCACTTCAGCAAGTACTACTACTCTGTAGGCTATACAAATAATATTGCTGCGGGTGCAAGCTGCCTGAAAGTATGACAGTCACTTAAGTTTTTCTGCTGCTAGCAGCTTAAATAATAACTACAACAGATCGAGCTAAACTGGTGAACAAAGACTGTTTTCTCAGGCTCCCTCTCTGTTTTCACCTGTCCGCAGTGCTATTTACATAAACAAATAGTTTTATTTGAGAAAATGCAAATGCTAGAGGGGATTATGTGGGTGTTTGTGTGTGAGACATACAGGGAAAGAAGTACAGGCCTGAAACTCATATTTTTCCTTTTATTCCTAGATTTTTTGTTGTTCTCCAGTTTCTTGTTCAAGCAGAGACATTTTGACAACTGCAACATCTGGGGTCTCATTTATGGTCGGTGCGTATGTACAAATAGGGATGGAAACGTGCGCACGCCACTTCCCAAGCAAAGGTTGTGATCTACAAAAAAAAACTTGACCTGAGAATGTGCGGTCGTCCACGCAAACTCTGAGCCATGCGCCCGCACATAAAAAGGAGAAAGGAGAATGGGCAACTCAGATGAAAGAAGGATGAAACTGTTTGAAATGAATAGGCCCACTATTGTGTAAAACAAATAGAAATATTACCCCAGAGTAATATTCATTAAAGCCTTTCTAAGTGCGCAATAAAAAAACATAGGCGTTAAAGTAATTTGCGGGGCACAAAAAGAACCATGACTGAGGATAATAAACACAAACGGAGTGCTGGAGCTACTCCCTTGTTTTGTAATTTAATTTAATAATTAAATTGTAATTTAATTTAATGATTAAATGACTTTATTTCATTGTTGTTTAGATTAAAAAACGACAAATCAAACCGAATGTTGTTGTTTTTTTTCGTTTTGGGCCCAAAATTTAAAAAACGGGAAAAAACGATCCGTTTCTGGTTTCGCCTTTGTTAATTATATCTAAAAAACAAACGGTTAAAACGTACCTTGGTCAACCCTTGGCTTATGGCGCGGTCGAGACTGGTCGTAACTGGGATATTTCCCAGTTGAAACTTCTGACTTCCGACCTCAAAGCGTTCCAGGTGCATGGTGGTGCATGACGCCGAAAGTGAACAAAAGTCATGGCTGACCGTGACAAAGTGAACACACAGTTGCACCCTCAGCAGTGCTTTAGGTGTTAATTAAAATGATGGCAGTTTAACTGCAACAACTGACACAAATATCCCATATTTTACTAGTTCTGTACACCTCTGGCTATACAAGTTGATAGCCCTGAAGTCAGTCAATGTTGTAGGTTGCACTTCCTAATGTTTTGGCATTTTTAACAATAACTTTTATGCAGAAAAGACTTTATGAGATTCTTTACTGTAACCACCGTATGTGCAAAACATATTTCTACATCAATGTACATGCAGAACAGGTTTTACTACATGATCGTGTATTATTTTAATTTAAATACATGCAAATGTAGGCTACGTTATGTTGCCTTTTAGTTTATGGTTTACCATTTACAGTGTGTGCTTCCGTGGGCGCTGACAGTGTTTTCGGACGTCATTCAGCTGCTATTCGTGAAGTCGGGGTACAAATTTTTTCTCCGAGTTCACAAGTAGGAAATCCGACTTCAAGTGGCGTCCAGGATAGTTTTTCTAGTGGGAGGTGGGAAATTTCCCAGTTCAGAGTTGCCTGTAACGCAGCAATACTTTCGCTTTCATCGTCGGTTGATGGAGCAGCAAGAATCAGCTGGTGAGTAAACGCCACTAAAGTAAACAAAAACAGACGAACAAACTCGCTGTAACTCATTAGAGATGTTGATGAATGGATGGAGAGACTTATGAGTTTACAATGTCATAAAAACTGATTATGACATTATGAAAAGCAGGTTGTAGTGAATCGGTGGCTACTAACAACAGGCCAATGGATTGTTAAACATTGCGGTAATAAACTCATGATAAAGGAAAACTATGAATGAATGGGCTATCCCTGAATATAGGCCTAGGTGTTTAGTATTTTTAACATTAGCATGTATGCCGACAGCAGCTATTCCAATGCGCAGTCCTAAGTATGTTTATGTTTGAGTGCAAGCTTAGTTCTTTTTTCTTGAAAAATTGTCTGCTCCGCCGCATCAAGCGTTGTTGTGTGTTCAACCCCCAATTGACGACATACACAACAACCCAGAAGCTTCTGTTTTGTTGTTGTTGTTTTTTGCTTGGACGATTCAGAAAGCCTATCCCTGTTAGGCCTGGGGAGTGACATGGCTTGGTGTTAACCGAGGAGTTCAACCACTTCAGCAAGTACTACTACTCTGTAGGCTATACAAATAATATTGCTGCGGGTGCAAGCTGCCTGAAAGTATGACAGTCACTTAAGTTTTCTGCTGCTAGCAGCTTAAATAATAACTACAACAGATCGAGCTAAACTGGTGAACAAAGACTGTTTTCTCAGGCTCCCTCTCTGTTTTCACCTGTCCGCAGTGCTATTTACATAAACAAATAGTTTTATTTGAGAAAATGCAAATGCTAGAGGGAATTATGTGGGTGTTTGTGTGTGAGACATACAGGGAAAGAAGTACAGGCCTGAAACTCATATTTTTCCTTTTATTCCTAGATTTTTTGTTGGGCTCCAGTTTCTTGTTCAAGCAGAGACATTTTGACAACTGCAACATCTGGGGTCTCATTTATGGTCGGTGCGTATGTACAAATAGGGATGGAAACGTGCGCACGCCACTTCCCAAGCAAAGGTTGTGATCTATAAAAAAAAACTTGACGTGAGAATGTGCGGTCGTCCACGCAAACTCTGAGCCATGCGCCCGCACATAAAAAGGAGAAAAGAGAATGGGCAACTCAGATGAAAGAAGGATGAAACTGTTTGAAATGAATAGGCCCACTATTGTGTAAAACAAATAGAAATATTACCCCAGAGTAATATTCATTAAAGCCTTTCTAAGTGCGCAATAAAAAACATAGGCTAAGTTAAAGTAATTTGCGGGGCACAAAAAGAACCATGACTGAGGACAATAAACACAAACGTGCTGGCGCTACTCCCTTGTTTTGTAATTTAATTTAATAATTAAATTTTAATTTAATGTAATAATTAAATGACTTTATTTCATTGTTGTTTAGCCTTAAATAATCAGCATGATTATTTGATTATTTTATTGACGTGAATGTAATGTTATTATTTTAGTTAATTTAGAGTATTTTGGGGGGGCTTTTGTTCTGAATGTATAGCGCATCTTTTTTGCATGTGAATCTACATATAGGGGTAGTCACATGTTGGACGGGGAGGCATCGGGAAAGGTTCATGGTTTTTTACCAGGGCAAGAGAGGCTGCAGACGCAAATGGAAATAAACCGCAAAAACGCTATGCATGGACATTGGACTTATTTTTCCCTGCGTTAGATTTGTTGCTTAGGTGCCTCAGTGGCCATTTGATTTTGAGTTTGTTTTACTTTATTTGCTTTCTTGTTTGATTTAAATTGAGGACATATCGCCACTACACGAAGATATCTGTTTCTGCAAACCTCAAACATGTTGGACAGTTTAATCAGGAATCATATATTAATACATGCATGCAGTGCAACTTATTCTCATAAATAAGGTGAACAGGAGGAAAAATTATGTTTAAATTGATGCCGTTTTGAATGCGTCAGTTGAGAAAGTTTCCTTATCAAGCCATGTGTGATGCGCTGCTTGCAAATATAACAGTATTTTATATTTATTTATAATATTGTCATTTACAACAAGTCACAGACTATTTCTTTTAACTCAGTGTTGTTAAGTAGGTGGACTGTTTGGGTAGGTTAGTCTATTGTTTGTATTAGACCTTTTATTTTGTGAACCTTTTTTCTATGTTCCTTTGGTAGTGTTTCAATTTTATTCCCAAGGCCTTGAAAGTGAGTATAATTGATCTCTTTGCTCATCCATCACTGAGCCATTGACATCTGAATTTAATTTTGATCCACTTGTTACCATTTCCCAATGTACCACAAATCATTTAAGAACCCACGCCAATCAATCAATCAATCAATCAATCAATCAATCAATCAATCAATCAATCAATCAATCAATCAATCAATCAATCAATCAATCAATCAATCAATCAATCCACCGGTGCCTCACAACCACATCCAAAGACCAACAATAAACAACACAAGCAAGCAACAATGTGCCCCCTATGGACAAGCGGCAGTAACCTATTTACACTGTATTCAAATAAACAACTTACACAGCACAAATTGCCACTAAGTTACTACATTCTACAGTCTTTATCCTCCGAGAGGTAATGAATGAACCGCCATCCAATAGCCTACAGCGGAGCTCCAAGCATTTCCGCGTTTCCTCTGATATCCAAAGCATTCCATTGCGATCCACGGAATCCGTGATGAACAGCTCATTTCGGTAGAACACCACTCTGGTATAATACATTTCTGTTGACTAAATATAGTGGCTGTAGACATTGCGAAACAAAATTTGCAGCCGCAAGGGACTAAACACAGAGAGACTGAAAACACTAACAGAAAAAATAGGTCCCTCTAAGTTACAGATCCCAGTGCAGTGAATAATATGATTGACTCAACATAGAACACATGAGAGACTTACAGGTGGCTCCTACATATGGGTCCAAATGTAAAGCTTTTATGCCTAAAAGTATGCTATACGTTTAAAAGTTATGGTTGATTGTGACTAGTACTGTTCACTATTTGTTGTGTTCTTTTTTTCTGTAATTGTTCAATTGTTTTTGCAGAGGGAGGTGATCTGAAACCTGGAAAACAAAGAAACCACTTTAGCAACCTGTCACCCAACAGTGAGTAACTTTGAATATGCATCTCTCTAAAAGGAAGAAATGTAGCCTACAAGGTTGTTTATTCAGCCTATTCTCATGCGTCACATATATGCTTTGGAAAAGCCGTGTCTATAAAACGGCGATCTTGCGTGTAGGCCTATAGGCTAGTTGACGTAAACCTAAGTCAGTAAATATAAGCATGTCGACCGGTGTGACACCAAAATCTGTGACCTATCAGATTCTGTGACCCAAATGGGAAGTTAAGCGCCTGAGGCTTTGTTGACGATATGAAGCGGCTGCGGGTTGGTTGGGTTTAGGTACCAAAAGTACTTGGTTATGGTTAGGAAAACATCGTCGTTTGGGTTTTGGTCACAGAATCTGATAGGTCACACATTTTGGTGTTACAACTGCATAACCAAACGAAATTGTGTGTGTGTTTCAGTTATGTCAAGAACTGTTCATCCAATCAATCTCACACGTGGCAGGTATTTTGCTGCTGTTATGGCCCGGCTCAGAGGCCACAACAAATAGAGGACACCATATTAAAGGGATTACCAGAAAAGTTTGTTTATTGACAAAAGTGGTAAAATTTAACAAACATGACAACTAATTTTAAAGCTTAACAAGTGTGGCTGACAAAGCATAGCACCAGATTAAGTAAATGAACAAAAGCACAACAAAGCAATGGTGCTGGGGACCAGGTTTAGGCTATGCTTTATGCAGTCTGGAGAAAGTGGCCAGCTGCCTCCTATCTGCCTGATGGCCTTAGCTCCACTCCACCAGGAAGTTCCCCTGCAACAAAACATAGACAGAGACACACACACACACACACACACACACACACACACACACACACACACACACACACACACACACACACACACACACACACACACACACACACACACACATACACAAACAACCTGGCCACGTCAAGGGTATCACTCTGTGTTGAAAAAGTTGTAGTGACATAAGTGCTTAGATTAAGGGGGTTGTGATACACTCAGCTCACGAGACAAGACAATACACAATATAGGGTTCACAAAAACAACAGGTGCTTATTTAAGACTATTTTGAAGAAATATTCAGTGCAAAAAAACTGTGTCAAGATGTTGTTAAAGTTGCTGGTCAGAGCATGCATGTTTTGGGGGTTATTTTATAATCTGTAGCATGTTTAGTTTTTTCAGCTTAAGTTCTTTTGGACAATTCAAAATTGTTTTGTCCATATATTTATTAATTGCACTGCATGTTTTCTTATTGTGAAGATAAACCTTTCTCAAAGCATTTTCATTTGTTATTAGCACCTGAGCATGAAACATGTGAGGACTCTATTGAAACTGAAGGAATTATATTTTTTTCTGCAAATTAACCTCATTTTTTTTCAGCCTAGACGTGATCGAAAACTCATTAAACTTTGCACACACTTGTCAGGCAGGGCAAAATTTTATGTATTTTATGGGTCTCACACACGGATAGCTTTGCGAGTCAGGACGAGGAGGTGTTTTCAGAAGAGTGGGAGTCGGATGGCTCTGATCTTGCCATTCACAGCTGCAGGGCCCCCCATCTGTTCCCCAGCCCCTTTGTCCTGTCTCAGGCACTGTAGCTATACTACTCGCTTGGATGGAGGAGGGGGGTTCAATTCGCAACCCTCACCACTAGATGTCACTAGAACTTGCACACTTTCTCTAAATTATGAAAATTAGGATTTAGAGATGATAGTGCAGACTGTATTTTATGATAGTGTCTTTGGTTCTGCTTTAAAATTGTGTGGGTCTGTTGTGAGCCTCATTATGGTGTACTGTTGTGTGTCTGACTGTTTTGCTGTAGAATAGTGACCTCTGACTACAAAAGTTGTTGTGTGGTACAGGGCACCAATGAACTAGTGTAATTAATTTGATTTATCACCACACACATTAAAAAGAAAGGATATTGTAAGTATTAGATTTTAGTTTACTGAAGCCTGCGCTGTACTGGTTTTTTGTTTCGACCTGGAAAAAACTCCCCCGGTTGTCATTGTATATAAAGAGGACAAATGAATTAGAGGGTCTAGTTTCAGAATCATATAAATATGTGTGTGTATATAAACCTTTATTTAAACAGGGAATGTCCCATTGAGACAGCTTCACTGCTTGAATCCCTAATTAGGGCTAAATCTTCTCTTTCTCTGGCCTTTTATCTGCAGCTGTGCCTAGAAGGCCCTTCAATATTTGATGGGCTTGTCACCATCAGTCAGGCCCGCATAAAACAAGACTATATAATATACAGCTGATAACACTAGATGAGACAAAGCTGATCTCTTACTGTCAGGTGGGACCGGGAGCACATATAAAGTGCACATACTACGATTTCTATTTGAATTAGGTCCACCATATGTGTATAGCTTATACATACTTAACACACCTTCTCACCTTTACACAACCATCTCTAGGTTTTACAGAGAATGGTCCAAAAACAGAATATATCCAGTGAAGTTGTGTGGACAAAAAGGTCAGAGTAGAATGGGCAGGCTGGTTTGAGAAGACAGAATGGCAACAGTAACTCAAATAACACTTGTTACAACCAAGGTATACAGAACA
Source organism: Lepomis macrochirus (assembly GCA_024633595.2). Lineage (NCBI taxonomy): Eukaryota > Metazoa > Chordata > Actinopteri > Centrarchiformes > Centrarchidae > Lepomis > Lepomis macrochirus. Next base: position 33,891,098 of record JALXJV020000005.1, read on the forward strand.
CCATCTCTGAATGCACAACATGTCAAACCTTTAAGCAGATGGGCTCCAGCAGCAGAAGACCACACCAGGTGCCACTCCTGTTAGCTTAGAACAGGAAACTGAGACAGATCTCAATACAATAGAGCACTTTTGGGATGTGGTGGAATGGAAGATTGGCATCATGGATGTGCAGCCGATAAATCTGTTGCATCTTTGTGATCCTATCATGTCAACATGGACCAAAGTAGCTGAGCAATGTTTAACGCCTTGTTCAAAGTATGCCATGAAAAATTAAGGCAGTTCTGAAGGCAAAAGGGGGTCCAACGTGATACTAGCAAGGGGTACCTTATACAGTGGCCAGTGAGCGTATGTTGAGTGGACAGTGGTGCATAATGTGATATAAGTAGGCTACATAAAAAGTCTTACATGTAGGAAGCAGTGTGCATCAGCTTTGACTGCATTTGAGCACCAAGCATCACTGATTTTAGGACGTAGTCCGCTTCTTGTCTTGCTGCCCAGAGCCTTGTGCTTTGACTGAACATGGTGCACCAGCTGAGTGCTCCTTAATGGAGCAGGTCTCTGTAAATAATCTAAAATCCAACATGTGATAATGTAAGGCCTGAGAACCATGTAGAAGGTGTTTTATGAATCACATCCTGATCTGACAAGTTTGTTTCTTTCATTTGAAACTAATTCAAAGTTGGATTCATCACATTCTAAATCATGACAGATTTTTCCTGCTAGGTCATCAGCTTTTAGTTTTAATAAAGCTACAGCTACCAATAGGGGTCCAAATTCTGAAGTGAAGTTTTAAGATTTTAAACATTGGCAAAGATGTAAATGTTACGTATTTGTATAGTGCTTTTCTAGTATTTGCGACAACTCAAAGCGCTTTTAAACTACATCACATTCACACACTAAGTGCTCAAACAAAAGCATTCACACACATTCATACCTGGAACAGCCACCATGGGGAAATTTTGGATTCAGTGTCTTGGCCAAGGACACTTTGACATGCAGCCTGGAGGAGCCGTGGACTGAACCGCTGATCTTACGATTGACAGGCAACCCGCTTTAGCTCCTGAGCAACAGCCGCCTCAAAAGAATGTGAAGTAACCTACTAGTGTATCTGCAAGTGTATATTTTTTTCTGTGCGTGCAGGGAGTTGGTTCCCGGTTCTAATTCAGTGTTTTCTTTTCAGTGTCTGAGCTGACGGTTGTTCTGCTGGGGAACAGCTGGTCTGAGAGGAGTTCAGTGGGGAACTTCATATTGAGAGAGACCGTGTTCAGCACTGAGGAAGAACCAGACCGCTGTCTGAGAGAAAGAGGACAGTTGGAGGGGAAAGAAATAGTTCTCATCAACACCCCAGATCTGCTGCATTCCAATATCTCTGAAGACAAACTGACAGAACATGTAAAAACCTGTGTGAGACTCTCTGATCCTGGACCTCATGTGTTCCTGCTGGTTCTACAGCCTGAAGACTTCACTGAGGAACACAAACTGAGGCTCTGCAGAGTCCTGAAACTCTTCAGTGATCGATCATTTGATCATTCACTGGTTCTGATATCAACACCCAGAGAGGAGACTCCAGGTTTCATGGAAAAATATATCACCCATCCGCCCTTAAAGGAGATGATCAGAAAATGTCACTACGGGTTTCTGTGGAGGAAAAACCTTGAACCTCCAGAGCTGTTAACTCGCCTGGGTCAGGTTGTGAAGGAGAACAATGGAGAGTGTAAAGGAGGAAGGGGTTCAAAAGGTACATTTACTATCGTCATGTGATGCATCGGTCAGAATGCATGAAGGAAGCCAGGAAACTTTGCATATCCTTGGAAAATGTTTATTTCCTCTGATTCAAATGAGGTATTATCAATATAAAGAAAATGAAAGACACACGAGTTGTTGAATCCGAAAGAAAGCAAACATAAGATTAAAACCTAAAACTCACATTTCCATTTCATGGAAATAAAAGACAGAAATATAAACTAAGTTTTCATAAAGGTGCATATAGGATAAGAGTAAATTAAACTTCTTCCCAGAACTGCTGCCCCATGTGGAAGTGAAAGAGTGAGTGAAAGGGAGGGCAGTCCTTAAATAGTGTGAACCAGGTGAACTCAATCAACTCAATTAGGAAGGAAAGGTGGAAGTGAGGGCCAATCAGTGAAAAGAAAAAGAACTAAAGGAAGTGAGGTAAAGGAAGTGAATAAAATAAAGATAAATTAAGGATCTTTACAACAGAGAGCATGTCAGCTTTGATGTGTTTGAGGATGCAACAACTGCTTTACCAGGTGATCATCCAAATATAACACAGAAGAAAACTATCTTGGATAGTGATAATGCTTCGGGTAAACTGAGAAAACATTCTGACATATGATTGGAGTTTTGTTAATAATCACTAATCATTATATCATGATATTTGTTTATTCTTGATTTACAGGGTTGACATCCAGGACAGAAAGTACAACTTCAAGTAAGTAAATGTTGTGCTCAATAAAAGTTGATATCTTGTGCCAGAAAACTGTAATGGAATATTTTAGTGAATACCTGGATGCACTGGTATAACCGCAAGCAGCAATGAGACATAGCTGTTACCAAGTATGGAGGACGGAGTCTGACACAATCGAAAATAAATACATAAATAAATAAATGCTAAATAAATAAACATCGTCTTAAATGCATCAAAAATACATTAAAAAATATATTTAGGTCATTTTAAGTTGCTTCCTATATATTTCTACTTGTTCACCTTTTGTATTAATTACCTTATTTATTATTATTTATAATATTCAACTTTGTTTATTAATTAGTTATTTTTAAATGTGTTTATTTATGCGTTTATTTTATTATTTTCCCCTGTATTATTCTTTGCATTTTCTATGCTATTTCTTTCCCCAATGCTATTCATTTCTCTCTTCTGTTTTTCTATTTCTCTATGCATTTCTGCGTCATTATGTAAATAAGGGGGTCAGTGTCTCAAGGGACAAGGGATAGAACTTCTCGTCCATTTGTTGACGAGTCAGACTACAGAGTTAAACAAGCCTTGCTAATTTCAGATGGTACGGCACCCCTGAAGGATCACTGAATGATAATGCGCACCCCTTGGGAAGCATGAGCTGCCTCTAGGGGGTGCGCAACAGGAAAAATATAATGGTAGTGTAGTAGTGAAATAACTACAACAATTATTTTTTGGTGAAATTTTTCATGAAATAAAAACTTTCTTTGCAAAATTAATTTAAAATTAAAAACATTATTGAAGGATAAAAGGCAAAAATAGCATATTTTCAACATTTATCTACATTATCATTTATGTAGTTATTTTAAGTGAAACCATGATGTTTTCCTAACCTTAACCTAGTAGTTTTGTTACCTAAACCCAACCAAGTACCTTTTTGTGCCTACACCTTTAGCGCCGTTTCAAAATGGTAGCGTTTTATTTTGAAAGTCTAACTGGACGTTACATATTTGTTGTTGTTTAGCATTGCCAACTTGACCATGAGCCTAAACGTGAAAAAATTATGCAAAAGGGGTACCCATGTCGTTGAAAAGCGACACAAAAGGGCCTTGGCCAAGCATCAATATGTGACAAGATGGGAGTGAGAACGGGTTGGTTCTCATGCATGCATGCACCTCCACAGTTTCACTAGCAAGGACCACACAATCAACAGGTATGATTAAATGATTTACTGATGATCGAAACAGAAGATGTACAAGACTTGCGATTGTCAAAGAGACGTTCGAAGCGTTGTGGGGAAGCTACGATAGGGAAATCCGCCATAGCACCCGGGCATGACGAACCCCCTCATAACCCTATGGAGAGGAAGATTAGGAGGCAGGACAGAGAAAGGGGTGGGGGGGAGGGATGCAGGATACGAGAACGAAGGGGAGGAGTTAGGACGTGTGGGTATTTATGGAAATGCAGGGGATGACGTGGTTGATGTGTGGTCCACTCCTGAAACTCTGCTAATTAGCGCCACTTAAAGTGTAAAGCAGTTAGTTGAATTATTTGTCAACATTTTTTTAAAAGATGCGTGAGAGGAAGAAGGAACACAGACAATACTTGTATAAGGCCCCAATTTACATAATGAGGCAGAAATGGAAAAAGAGGAGACAGAAGTAGATACCATTGGGGGAAATGGAAAGGATGAATAATAAAGAAATAATGTGATGAAAATATGCTCATTGCAATCTTGGAAGGTAATGTTGAAATCATATTTATTTATTACAGCAGGTAAACTCAGGATAGTGTTAACTGGAAAAAGTGATGACAAAAAAACAACACTGGGAAAAATCATCACTGGAAAAAAAGAGTTTCATGTCCTAAACCTCTTGACAAGCAAACAGACTGAAGCTGTCTGTGGAGAGTGGAGAGGAAAACCAGTCACAGTTGTGGAAACTCCAGACATCTTCAGTCTGACTGAGGAGAGAGTGAGAGAAGAGATGAGGAGGTGCATCAGTCTTTGTCCTCCTGGACCAAATGTTCTGCTGCTGTTAGTGAAGCCTTCTGATTTCACTGAGGAGAACAGACAAACACTGAAGTTCATCCTGAGTTTGTTTGGTCAAGATGCTTTTAAACACTCAATGGTCATCAGCACACGTGATGGAACAAGTGACTCTGTCAGCCAGCTGCTTAAAGACTGTGGAGGAAGACACTACAGGATGGTAGAAAATGACCGCAGACTGTTAATGGAGAAAATTGAGACCATTGTGCATGAAAACAAAGGAACCTTCCTCACCTTCACTGAAGAGACCATCAGACCAAAGTCTGAACACATCAAACCAGCTTTAAACCTGGTTCTGTGTGGGAGGAGAGGAGCAGCGAAGACTTCAGCAGCCAAGGCCATTTTAGCTCAGACAGAGTTTCATTCAGTCTCCAACTCATCAGAGTGTGTTAAACATCAGGTGTGTGGACGTTGGGTTTCCCTGGTGGAGCTGCCTGCCTTGTATGGAAAACCTCAGGAGGCAGTGATGGAGGAATCACTCAGGTGTATCTCCCTCTGTGATCCTGAGGGCGTCCATGTCTTCATCCTGGTCCTACCTGTGGGTCCCCTCACTGATGAAGACAAGGGAGAGTTAGAGACCATCCAGAACACATTCAGCTCTCGAGTCGATGACTTCACCATGATTCTGTTCACTGTGGAGTCAGATCCTGCAGCTCCAGCTGTTGTTAACTTTGTAAAGGAAAACAAGGACATCCAGGAGCTCCGTCAGAGCTGTGGAGGAAGATATGTTGTTCTCAACATCAAGGACAAGCAGCAGATCCCAGAGCTGTTGGACATGGTGGAAAAGATGAGACAATCTGAAAATAAACCATCCTGCTATACAACTGTGACATTTGCACATGCACAAATGGAGAAGGTCATAAAACTTGAGAGGCTGATGAAGACGAACAAGATCACCTGTAAGTACTTTGTATTGAAATGTTTTTCTGTGTTCTGAACCATGTTGTACATCACAGTCTTGAACCTCCACTGTAGCTGCTGAGAACATTTAAAGTAACTCTCTTCTTATTTCACAGGTGATAATGAGGAGCAGAGCCCAGAGAGTCTCAGGATTGTGCTGATAGGGAAGACTGGCTGTGGAAAGAGCTCTACAGGAAACACCATTCTAGGAAGAAAGTTGTTTAAAGACAAATCAAGTCAAACATCAGTCACCAAATTTTGTCAGAAAGCACAGAGTGAAGTGGACGGTCGTCCGGTCGTTGTGGTCGACACTCCTGGTCTGTTTGACAATAGTTTGTCCCATGAAGAGGTTTATGAGGAGATGGTGAAATGCATCAGTCTTCTGGCTCCAGGACCACATGTCTTCCTGTTGGTGCTACAGATCGGCAGATTAACACCAGAGGAGAAGGAGACATTAAAACTCATAAAGGAAGGCTTTGGGAAGAATGCTGAAAAGTTCACCATCATTCTTTTAACTGGAGGAGATACACTGGAGGATGAGGACACGTCCATTGAAGAATACATTGAACAGGAATGTGATGATTCCTTTAAGAAGCTGATCTCTGACTGTGGAGGAAGATACCATGTGTTTAATAACCGTAACAAACAAAACCGCACACAAGTCAGTGAGCTGATAACCAAGATTGACATCATGGTGAAGGAAAATGGAGGCAGCTGCTACACCAATGAGATGCTGCAAGAGGCCGAGGCAGCTATAAAGAAAGAAATGGAGAGAATCCTGAAGGAGAAGGAAGAAGAGATGAAGAGAGAGAGGGAGGAGCTTCAAAGAAAACATGAGGAAGAAATGGAAGAGATGAAAAGAAGAATGAAAGAACAGAGAGCAGAAACTGAAAAGGAGAGAAAACTGAGAGAAAAAGAACTTAAAGAAAAGGAGGAGAAGATAAAGAAGGAACGTGAGGAGAGAAAGAAAGAACAGGAAATGAGAGAAGAAGAAGACAGGAAGAGAAAACAACAGGAAGAAATTCAACGACAGGAGTGGGAACGAAAGGTTGAAGCTTTGGAGCAAAATATAAGATCAGAGTCAGAATCAAAGGAAACCTTTGACAGAAAGCTGAAGGAGAGCAGAGAAGAGATGAACAAGGAACGAGAGATCTGGGAGAAAACACAAAATGAATGGTGGGACCAAAGATATCAAGAAGATGAACAGAGACGACAAGAGGAAGAAACAAGACTTAGCAAACTGCAAGAAGAATACAAACAGGAAATAGAAAATTATGAAAAGAAAAGAAAGGAAGAGGACAGAATCAGAAGAGAACAAGAGGAAAAAGAGAGAAAAGACATCGAGGAGAAATTTAAGAAAGAAATGGAGGACCAGAAAAAGAAATATGAAGAGGAGGCCAGACAGAAAGCTGAAGAGTTCAATGAATTCAGAGAGAAACACAACAAGGAGATTGCAGCTCAGAAGCAACAGCATGAGAAAGAAATGAAAAAAAACTATGATCTCTTAAAGGCACTTTCAGCTCACAATGAAAACGAAAGGATGAAGAAACATCAGGAAGAAATATATGACTTAGTGAAATGTGTGACCAAAAATGGTGGAAATCTGAAAAAAATCAGTGAGTTACTAATTAAACATGAAAATGAAATGAAGAATGTAAAAACTGAGTATGAAAAGAAAGAAATGATGGAAACACATGAAAACCAAATAAGTGACCTGATACAGGCATTAATGACACAAAATGACGAATCGTGGTGTTGTATTTCATGAGGATTTGATTCATGTAAACGTCTCATCAACAAAGCAGTTTGAGATGTGATTCTTTCTTTTTTGTCTTTGTTTAGTTTCAATAATTGAAACTTTAAAAAAGTGAATAAATCATTTTCTGGATCTTTTCAGACTCTTTAAGTGACAAAATGTTTTATTTAATATCTAAATAACTCACTAAATCTTTTCAGTCATTTGTTTCAAACTTCTGCTCTATTTTACTGAAAATAATTGTTTCCTCTGTAACATTCAGGGTCTTCTCTGTTTCACTGTAAAGTTTATATATTATATATTAGAGATAGTGTCATTTGGTTTGACTTTTTCACCTCTAATAAGTTGAGGATTGTAAAAAGGGTGGGCACAGTGAGCTGCTGTTTCAGCCTGCACCTTTTCAGTCTGTAGAAAATCTTCTGTTTCTTCTGTTAAAACTCTTTTGTTGGGAATAATTGCCTTTTTGCTGTGTGTTTTCTTTTCTTTTGTCCTGATAGTTTGTGTAATTATTTGCTGATAAAAACAGACAGCAGCTCAGTAAAGAAAGACTTGAGCAGCTGAAGCTCTGCTCGCTCATTAGAGATGATCTTTGTTTTCTTTTGAAGATGAGAAAGAACATGATGTTTGTGATGGAAGTGAAATGAAATGTTTAGATGTCATTCACCCTGTTTTCTCTGCAAATCACAAATATCACAGCAAATCTGAAACATTAAACAGCATGAAGATCATTTAAACTGCTGATCAGATAAATCAGAATGATGCAGAATGACATTATAGGCGATGAGCAGCTCTGATGTTTCTTTGTTTTGTTCCATGTCAGATAAGAACGGATGCTTTATAACTGATGACATCAACTTAAGACAGAATTCAGATGAATCTTTAATCCCATGTTCTGTATTTGATCTTTGCTTTCTTTGTTTGTGCTTCTAAAAGATGAATAAAGTGTTTCCCTGTAGTTCAGTGTGGACTGTTGTTAATCTAATAAACTAGATGATAAAGTGATGAAACAGAACAGAGCTCACAGGTTTGTTTCTACCTGCACAGAGACACTGTGGGAGGAAGTGGCTTCTCTCTGAAACATCTTTATTCACCTCTCTGTTTATTTCTCTTTTCCTTGATCTGAGGATACTGTTGTTACCATGGATACTGTTAGAGTATCCAAGTATCCTCAGTGCACTTGGCCAGTGTTCAAAAAAAGAAATCCAAGACTACAACACATGAACAGATATAATTTCAACACCTGCAGCACATTATATTGTCCAGTTAAACAGTGAACTGTGTGAGTAGAAACAGTTGAAACACATTATATCTGTAGCTCCATCTGCAGCCTGATGCTCTCAGTAATCAACCTCAGGTTCCTGCAGTAACGCTTCACCTCAGGACTGAATGACTGATGTTGGCCAGTCTCAGTCATTTCTGTAGCAGCTGACATTTTCACACAGACCAGAACAGATGTGAGTCCTGCTGCTTTAAGGGGCCAAAATGATCCATGTGTGAGTTTTACCCCTAAATCAACGCATCAATTGAATTAAATTACTTTAATGTCTAACCTTTTATATTTTTAGAAAAGCTGTACAGAGTATAAAGAAGTGTATTTGGGTCTTTGGTGACTCAACATTTATAAAATTTAAAAGTGTTAATAAAGAATTTGTAGTAACTATTTTTATAACAAACAGCAACACTAACAAAGACTTCGGATGTTAATTCCTCTGCTCTCTCTTTTCTTATATTTTTACACCTCCTCCCTCTGTTGGCTCACTGAAGAAGATGGTAGAGGGAGTTAGTGGGATTTACAGCAAAGACTGTGTGTTTTCTATATATTTAAACTAATATTTTTTCTCCTTTTTAAAAATGTACAGTATTTTTTCCGCCGTTTTTACACTACATACCATAAAGCTTCAATTAAAAGCCTAGTCCCAGTTAGCCGCCTGTCTCTTTTAGTGACCTGGTGCGGCTTCACATTGACACAAACGTCTGGTCAATTTTTTATGGAAGTTTTCTGGATGTAAAAAACCCTGAAAGCACCAGGTCACCTGCTCGAGCAACCTAAGGTGCTTGGATCACTCATACAAATATAAATGTTTAAACGTTGGTCAATATGGGCATGCTACACATCTTTAGATCAGTTAGATTCTCCACAGTCTTTCAGTTCATTTTACAGAAATTCAAGAGTCAGTCAAGAACAAACAGATTTTTTAAATAATTATTCAGCCCTACTGTGACACCCGATGGCGTCTTTAAAAACTGCTGCTAAATATTAGCCACAATCACTAATCACTTGTTTTTGAAATTCCAGTGTGCAGATAAAATGGAGGAATACAGACCAGAGCAGAACGTGTTTACAGTCTGTTTATGTTTCAGCAGACAGCTCTGTGACTGAAGGATCAAACATCTTGAGAATCATTAAGTTGCCTAAAGGTGTCTGTGAATTTCCCTCCCAGAAAATGCGTGTCCCTCCAGAGACTGACTTTTTGCATTCTAGTGAATTTGTGAAGTTTTGCTTCAACATTTGAGGGGAGAAAAGAGGTGAATCTGGAGGTCTGGTGATCCTCCTATTTAATACGTCATTTTGCATTCTGGTGAACTTTTCTGCCAGAATATATGGTGGAAATATTTTTATTTATATGAAGGGAAACACGACATTCAGGTATATACAAACATACAGAATATATATATAAAACACAATACAATGTGGTAATAAGGCTCTCGGGCTTTCTGTGTTGCTTTCAAATATATATTCTCCTGTAGATCAACTTTTCTCATTTAATATCACCCCTGCATTCATTTTGTCATCCCCCTCTTTAGTGCCATTTGTATTGGCGAAGTGGCCTCATCCTGTATTCCTGTGTTCTCTCACATGCTGCAGAAATCACACCTAAGGGCAAATTAGAATCACTGATGAACCTGCTGATGTTTGAACTGACGGCTGACAGCTGGCCGGGGGGTGAGGCTCCTGACCCTTCTTGGTAAACAGTAAATGGTCTTTAGCGCCTTTCTAGTCTTCCAATCACTCAAAGTGCTTTTACACTATGTCACAATCACCCTTCCACACACATTCAGCAGCCCGTAGGCCCTCACACCCGCCGTTCGCACATTTTTAAGTAAAAACATAATAACAATAATGCTAATAATAATATTTCTTCTCATCCTTTGCACTCTGCTCATTGCACTAATGTGCTATTGTCTCAATCTGTCTGTTTTTGTTCATAGTGTGTATCTATGTATTCTCTATACTGTAGCCTGCGTTTGATTATTATTGTATTACTGTATGAGTGTGAGGTGGTGATGGAGCAGTGGATAAGACACATGCCTTTGGTGTGAGAGACCTGGGTTCGAATCCACTGTGAGATGTGAGACACCATTGTGTCCCTGAGCAAGACACCTCACCCCTCGTTGCTCCAGAGACGTGCGACCTCTGATATATAAGCAAGTGTAAGTCGCTTTGGATAAAAGCGTCAGATAAATGAATCAATGTAATGTAATAAGTAAGCACATCTTGAGCATTGAACAATTCAAGAGTCAAATTCCTCTTACGTGTACATATCTGGCAATAAAGCTGATTCTGATATGTTTTTTTATTCAGTAAGCTATTACTGAATAAGAAGAAATCTTAAATTTGGGACCAAAATGAGTCTTGAATCTCCCTCAGATTTAATTTTTTTTTAATGATGGTTCCCCCTTGAGCATGTGTCTTTATTCAAATACCTGGGCCACTAGATCGATCCAGCACCTTCTTTTAAACAACCTATAGAATCTTGATCAGCCGCAGCCTGAGGCGCTATCCACACTGCTCTGTTTTAGTTTACAAACGGACAGTTAAAACAAATCTCCGATCTCCGTCCACACCAGCATTTTAGCTGTGGTTTGAAGTTGATCTCCGTCTACATTAACTGATAACGCAAATCTATTGGCTGGTCAGGTACAGTGGGCATGCGCTTGCAGGTGGACGGTCCTAAGTATACTTTCTCCATCCATCGTCAGCTGCTTATCCTGCATCCTCTACCTCCTCGTCCATGTCCTCCTCTTCCTCCTCTAAGTCTCACCACTCTAAAGCCACCAAGCCAAACCAAATGTTTACCTGGGTGTTATTACAATTGTTAGTTCACATACCTATCAGAGCTTTAGCACTAGATATAAATAGGCCACAGGTAAACATTTGGTTTGGTTAACAAATGGAGGAGGAGGAGTGAGAACTCGACTGAGGTCATCAATCATAGGAAGAGCTTGAAGGAGGGTGGGCAACGGGCTCCACCAAATCTCAGCCACTGTGCTGTCACAGGTATCATCTGGTTATTTTCTGGTTATATCAGCCCAATCAAATGTTTTTCCCAGAATTGTAAGAAAACCAGCCTCTGGTGGAACAGGTTTACTGTTTACCCCAGAGCAGGAGGCCCATATTGTAAATATGGGTATAACTGCATCACACTCAGAGACCATACAGGCAGATAACACGATGTTCTACACACAGAAAATGCAAAAGCCACAAGTCTTTTTCATTTTTACATTTTTATCAGTACGAAGTTGCAGCTTTGTGTGCTTATTCAAAGCTGTTTGTATGTACTGTAACTCAATTTTTAAGAGTTTAACGAGTTTTGCAATAATGTTAGTTTTTACATGAGATGTATACTGTTTTGTTTTTTGTTGTAAGGTTTTGTGATCAGTGTAGAATTTTGCAAAAATATATATTGCAAACATTAACTTAAGCAAAAACCCTAACTCCTAGACAATTCAAAAAGAAGAAGAGAAAAATCAAAGCAACTGAAAAGATAAACAAGCAAAACAAAAGAAACAATCAGCAACAGCTAAAGCAACAACCCAGACAAATACCTCAAGTTTAACAAAAAAAAAACACACCCACTCAGACTCCCCCCCAACACAGCATTTTCCAGGCCAGCCCCAAACTCCAAGAAACTGATCCGACCTGGAGTGGAGGATACCTGTGAGATACTCCAATGGAAACAATTGAAATATAACTCTATGCCAGCCCTGAATAGAAGGGCCGGCATCCGAGATCCACTGCAATAATATTTTTTCTGGCAGCAAATGTCAACATATTAAACAGTCTCTTGTTAGTTGACATATATTCCTGTTTGGAAGACACACTGGGTGCATTTCCAAGTGGGTATCCAGAATCCTCCCAATTTCCCTCAGCATCTCCGACCAGTATCTCGACACATGACCGTAAGCAATGGGTCAATGTTCCAGGGAAGAGTAAAAGAAATGTTTGTGATGAGGAGATAGACTAATTTTAAACTGCATTGCGTTCATAAGGGTGTAAATTGATATCTTTTTAGCCTGATTCCAAATCTTTTCCCATTTCCTATCATCAGTAATAGTTGACAATTTGTTTAACAGACTGAGAGACATTTTGTCTCATGACTGAAACAGCACTTTCTCAATTTTTGACACTTCACGGTTCTTCATAAGAGGAGGTAAAGGCTTCTGCTGGCCTGGATGGTGAGCAGGAGGTGATAGGTGGAGGAGGGCTGCAGCAATTCAAACTGAAGCGGCAAACATTAGCAGAGGGGAGAACAGATTTAAAGTGAGATAGTCACTTCATTTTTTTCTTTTCACCCCTGATGAGTTTACAGTCCTGAAACAAAAAACTTTTTGTTTCTCATTTGGAGAGAAGTTTACCTATCTGCAAAACTAAACACTAATGTTCAGGGAGAGCAGAATATGATCATAATCATATTTTATTCATTGATAACAACTTGTTATTAAATTGTTTATCTTAAATTAACTGAAGCTGTCTGAGAAATTTAGTGGAGTAAAAATTACTTTTCCATCTGCAAAGTGGCATAGAAGAAGAAAGTTGCACAACCAGGTAAAGTGAAAGTAGCTCAAAATTACACTGAAGTACATTCCTAGAGTAAATGTATGCGTTTGGTTAGCAGCAGCAGTAGTTTATAATTTTTTATTGACTAAAGTGAGTAAAAATGTGTTCTCCTATAACTGGAACAGAAGTCTGAACATTTGTAGATTGCTTTGTTGTACAATCAGTCAATGATGTGCTATATATATATATGTACACACATATATATATATATATATGTACATATATATATATATATGTACACATATATATATATATATATGTACACATATATATATATATATATATATATATATATATATACTGTGTACATATATATATACTACACATATATATATATCATATACATATATAGTATCATATATATATATGCACATATATATATATGCACACATATATATATGTACACATATATATATGTATCATATATATATATATACATATATATATATATATATATATGCATATATATATATATGTACACATATATATGTATGCATGTATATGTACATATATATATATATATATATATGTATATATATATATATATGAGAGATCCCAGCAGCTCTAAACAGCATGAAACAATGGCTCAGTGACACACCAGAGCCAAGGGACTGTAAGGTACTTTCCAACAGAATAACTCAAATAAGTATAATCGTGCCTTCTAAGATCGGCCGAGGAGTAACCCCGATCTCTCTCCGTCTTTTCTTTTTATATCCAACATCGTAGCTGAGTTTTCTCTGTCGAGCCAGCCACCACCCTTCCTCTCTTTCTTGACTGCTGTCGTGCAGCTCGTCCTTCCGTCCTTCCGTATTGCAGTCGAACCGGAGACTTCCTTATTTGACCTTTCCGTCTCTCCCCCCTCTTACTCCTTTTTCAGCCGACCCATGGTCATGGCGGCTCACATTCTTATCAATGTTTCACTACAAGCTCAACATGTCTCAACTTTATCATTCACTTCCCTTTTTAAGCACACACAATCATTTAACTTACATTTTAATTTCCTCATTTTTTACCCTTCTTTTCTACTGACTTGTAGCTATAGCACTTTTCATTCATTTTAATAGTTCATAGCAAGTTCAACATGCCCCGACATGATTCTTCACTTCCCCTTTTTAAGCACACACACTCATTTTTAACTTTATTTATTTTTCTCCTTGTACCATCAAGTTTGCAATTTTTCTTAACTTTTTTTCAATATATATATATATATATATATAATTCCCCCTCTCACCCCTTGTGGGGTGGTATGTGTCATCCTCAAGCTCGGGTCCTCTACCAGAGGCCTGGGAGTTTGAGGGTTCTGCTGCAGTATCTTAGCTGTTCCTAGGACCAGGGCCGCTTGAAGGAATTTGGGGCCCCAAGCAAAATGGACATGGAGGCCCCCCCCCCCCAACCCCTGTACCTGCACGCACTAAAAGCCTACAGGAACCACAGCATAGCCATACAGTTAAAGTTCACTCACACTTTATATAAATAATTTTTTTACAGTGCAAATACTGCTGTTGCATATACTGTGCATAAATAAAAGTTTACAGTGCAAATACTGCTGTTGCAATATTGTGTGTAACAATTGAACATTTGCAAAAAACACCACTGTACCATAAAATCAAATATACATTAAAAAAGTGCACAATAACTAAATCCAACATACTTGAAAACACACACACACACACACACACAATACCTGTCAAGTTTTGGATTTGAAAATAAGGGAAATTTTCTGACGCCCACCGCGAGCAGTCCCACCACCCCAACCAAGCTCCAGTATCCCTTACATTTTAAGACAGGTGTTATAGCCTAAAAGAAAACACAAAAGGGTCTATATGAAGAGCATTTATTTACATGCTTATTTGCATATTTTCTGTTCATTTAACATTGCTTGTCTTTACATTTTATTTTCATTCCACACATTCTTTTAATTTCATATTGCTTTTTTTTTTTAAGTTTTTCTTTTAATTTCACATAACTTTTAAGCTTCTAACCAGTCTTCTTCCAGTGTAACCGGTTGACCCCGAGTACGTACTGCACGGTCCTGACTCGAACCGGCGACCTCGGGTACGGAAGGCGGACACACTGACGACGAGGCTAAAACGTAAGGGTGCTTGCGTTGGTCGTCAGTGCGTCTCTTAATGTGTCGGGGAGTGAGGTTTTAAGTCCAACATACATCACCTTAAGTCAGCCCTGCGCAGCGCTGCATGGGTATTATTATTTTTTAATAACGCAGGTTGAAATACGGGAGATTAACGGGAAAATACTAATACGGGAGGACGGCGGGAAAGAAGGATAAAATACGGGAATTTCCCGGCCAAAACGGGATACTTGACAGGTATGACACACACACATACACACTGAGCAGCATAGATAACGTGTTTGGCGCTGTTGTCAGCGACTACTGAGAGGGGCCCCCTTGAGGGGGATTCCGATAACAGTGTCATTGCACTTTACTGCATTGACTATCTATCAAAGGGGCGCGGGCGCTCACAGTTTGTCGTTGCATTTTAACAGTCGTTGTCTTGGGGCCCCAGTCCAGCTCGGGGCCCCAAGCAATTGCTTGGTTTGCCTGTCCTGTCGCGACGGGCCTGCCTAGGACTGCACTCTTCTGGAGAGAGACCTCTGATGTTTTACCTGGAATCTGCTGTTCCAGGTACTGCTGCTGCTATATATATATATATATATATATATATATATATATATATATGTACAGATAATATGTGTATAATCTTGCTAAACAAGCAATCCACCTTTCATGTTGTTAACATTAGAGCATGTTTGACCACAGACCACAGTACTATTGCCAACACAACATGTAAATATACAGCTTGTTGAAATATTGAGATACTGACTGTACATACAGCAATGTGATATGTTCTCTTTACTTTACTGCAAACCACACACAGACCTAATGCTGTTTCTCCATGTTCAAATGCTGTTCAAATAATTTGGATTTAACTGTCTGTGCTCTTCTCTTTGAGCTAAGTGCCTGTGCACAGAGGTCTTGTAAGCAATTATCCAGAATCTGTATCTTTTAACATTCATTTTACGTACATCTTCATTAGCTTTGATTAAGCTTTAGAGGAAGGCGATTCCAAACTTGTGCAGGTCTGCTGCTTTACACAGTACCAGTGCAAAGAGAAATATTATTAGTAACAGATGCCAGTTTCAATTTACATGAACTTCTAAATACTGCTTACATCTTCACTTTACACCCTTAATTAAGGTAGATGTAGACTGATAATAACCTTTAAAAACAACCTTTTCAGATCCACTTCGATCTACTGCGCCTCTTGTGGGTTTTGTCCAGCAGGTGGAGCTCTATCATTTTTTTCTGATATGAAATTTTAGAACTGCAGACCTGTTTGCACCTGCATTATAATGTGCATTTTGGATCTGTTTCCTGTCCAAGTTTCCTCTAAAATCTCTCTGAATTGAGGAGATTTACTAAGATGACTGAAACAATGTTTATGGCCACATTTAAGCTGACTTGAACCCATTGTGGGTCCATGTTATTGTTTTAGACAATGGATTATTACTCTACTTATGGTACCCGGATCTAGTGAAGCATGGGCTCCACTCACTCATCACAGCTATACTCGGTCGGACAAACAAGAATCTTTTCATGCAGAATTATGAAGATACATTTTACCCACACAGACAGACAAACACCTATAACGGGATGTAGAGCAGAATTAGAAAGATTCCCACTGATAATTAACGTTCCTAAGAAAAATCTCTTTTACCTTAAATCCAGCCCCATAGACACCCTCGATTCTAAAGCCCTCCAGCTGAGCCCAGAAGAGTCCTCTGTGTCAGCTGGTGCTGAGACTAACTGCCCCCTCTCAGACACACTCTGACCAGCCTCTGCTTTCTAAACACCAATCAGGGTAAACCAAATTATTATGTAATGTAAAAATGTGGAAAAGCGTTTTTTTTTTTTAATTTGTGGAATGTAACAATGTGGATTACAAACGGAGAGATCCAGCTGTTGTTGGCGAGTCTCGACGATTTTTCACTCTAAATGCACATTTGTCACCTTCAAGTATAAGCTTCATAAGGACGTAATCTGTCCATGATGATTAAAATGATCTACACCTCTCTTGTGTGTTTGTTGTGTTAATGATTGTATTTGAAATCTTTTAGTGAAACTGACAGGAATGTAATATTGCATAATGATGTGAAATATGGACAAACTGCACTTTATTAGCTGCCTGCCTCGTTCAGTGTTTGGACCAACTTTTGTCTCCAGAACAAATTTTGACATTGTGTTGTCTTTAATCTGTGCAAGAGGGGTTAAATGAAAAATAACATTTGTATAGTGTTCACAATGACAGAGACATTTTAATTGTATTTGTGTAATACAGAGAGTCATCCTGCACACAGACTTTGTGCCTTCACTTTAATTTAAAAACATTTTGATGTGAATCTTTCTGGTAATGTTCTGGTAAAAGACTGTCACAGTTCCATTGGATGGAGAACATGTTGGTACCTGCCATGTTGAATTACAGGCTTCACCCAGTGCAGATAGGCTACTTCAGGATTAAATATAGAAAACACACGGTGTGAATGTGAATAAGAGTTAAACGCTTTGTTTAGACATGAGTTCACATGAGATTACATTTATATTTAATACAGTTAACCCTTCGAGAGTCATTCACATAAAACAAATTACTTTGGTCTGAAAGATATTGAAACGTCTTGTGATCATGTGATCTTGTTCTGACGTCTGGGTTTTTTGTTGAACCTTCTTTACTTTCACTTTAATCCTCTTGGTGTGAAGACAGCAAGGCTTTCAGCAGGTGAGTGAACTCAGCTATCTTCTTTACATATATAGGCCTACATAAAGAATATATAGGCTATATAAACACACTGGCCATCTGGTCATTTTACTTTTCTATATGATCCGGGACCGGGCCGCTCAGCTGCAGCGGGATGCTTTGTTCTTTGTGTGTCTGTCGGACTGGGCCAAACTAATAGGCCTACTTTAAAACTGATGGGGGATGCGAGCGGCCCATTCCAACTTGAACGGATAATCGTTTTTTGCGGCAATCCAATGATTGGCTCAGTGGCGCCGCTCCAAAGAGTTTACTTTAAACTACTTTAGTTTACTTTAGTGCAACAGCGGCGGTAAATATGGAAAAAACGAGGAAAAAGAACTGGGTTGTGCCGGAAAAAGAAGAATTAAGAAAAAAGACGCAGGACGCAGCAGCAGCAGGGAGACGACAGGTGCACGATTAGTGAGCTAATGCATTTATTATAGGCCTACACTGAAATCTTTTGTATGTGTATTTATGTATAGGAATAGGCTATATATTATATTACAGGGCTCTCAAGTCTCACGCATTCACCGTGAGACACACGCATTTCAGCCAGTTCACACGCTCACACGGCAGAGCTTGTATTTCTCACGCTGAGAAGTTAAGAGACAACGTTCTCGAAGTTGTACCGTTATATTCAGTTAATAGACGACCATTTTGTGCCTAGTTCGTAGTCTTATCTGTAGCGTAGGCTAATAAACGCCAGAGCCGTTAGAAATTAAAATGTGTTGTTTCCGGGTAAACACTGTGTTCGTTACCACTCCCTGTGCACACAGAAGTTGATGGATGCGATAACAAAAATAAAAGGAGCCTACTCAAAGCGAAAGAAAAATGTCCCACATGACAGTACTATTATATATTAGATTATTATTCCTCATGCATTAATGCAGTTGGTTGAGGTTGAACTATTTTGTATCAGGCTGCAATTAATGAATATTTTTATCATGCATTATTTTCTCCATTAGTCGACTGTAATAAATTCTGAAAATAGTGAGAAATGTTTTCACAGTTCCCTAAGTGACACCTCCACAATACTTGGACTAGGCTACTGTCAGTCCAAACCTCGTAATGATTAAAATAGGCCTACTTTAAAATAATCAAAAGTCAAAGCTGCAAATCTTCACCTTTGTGAAGCTGGAACCATTAAAGGTTTTTACATTCACAATGACTAATACCAAAACAGTTGGCTATTACATTTTTGGCAATTATGCTAAGTGATGTAGTTCTGCTATCTGGACTTTTATAAACTATTAAATAATTGAAATTATTTGAAAACATCCTATTTTTTAAACTCTTCGTGTGTTTTGCGTGAAAAAAAAAATCTTTTTTAAAAGTAAAGAAACCAAAACACAGAAAAAAAGTAAAATCATAGGAAGGGTGTGGCCAAATTTCTGGCCAAAAAAAGGGTTATGAAGCACCATGTAGCCTATGTATGATAGGTGAAGGTGAGGAGCGAACACAGCAGCAGAAGCTTAAGCTACCAACTCTCGGGCGTTGAGCGTGAGACTCAAGCCATTGACAATGTTCACACGCTCTCACGCTACACATCATTTTTCTCTCACAGTGAAGAACAAAAGTATAACAGACAGAAACGAGTCAGGGCAAGTGAACTCCACCCAGCTGCTCGCTCTGTGAGTTGCAGAAACTAACTGAAAGAGTTTTGCAAAATAAAAATCTAAGGGGGCAAACTTCCTTTGTTTGGGACTGTGACCTGCACTTTATCTGAGGTGCTGAAGTTAACATTTGTGTGGATATGTGGTGATATTTCTGTCTGATCGAAAGTGTTTTCAGTAGACTAAGTCTCGTTTATCCACCTCATCCTCTCATCCAGTCCTAAACGATTCTGTAGCTGCAGAGCAACCACACAGGTTTATGCACAGTAGAGCATAGAGCAGGTAGACTGTAAAAAGTATTATGAATTCTGATTAATGATGACAGAAGACAGATAGCCTAGTCTATGGAGAGATTCTGAATGTGCACAAAGTTTTGAACGTGGGCAGGAAAGCTTCTGATACACAGGAGCTATTAAAGCCCATGTGTTTATCACTGAATTAAAATGAATTAATTTCTCATTAAGGTGAAAAGGTGCCACAGTCATATTTAAAGAGGTTACTACCCCAAAGGCAAAGACAAAAGTGAGGCGAAGGCTAAATCAAACGTGTGTTGATTCAGCAGGGATGATCTTACATGAGAAAATATGTTAACACACATTTAATGTGTGCCTTGTGTTGACAAATAAACTAACTTGTAACCTTGTAAAAGTTGATCTACAGAAGAAAGTAAGTGCTGTATCTCAAAGCAACACAGAGTGCCTGAGAACTTTACTGCATAACATTCTATCATACTTTGAATCGTCACCTGCCACCTGAATTTTGTGTTTACCTTATATTAATGAAGATTAGTAACATCCACAAGTTCCCCTGTACGCAGGATAAGCGGTTGACGATGGATGGGATAATTCAATTTTATGATTTAATTCTTTTCAGTAATTTCTTCAATGTTTGATTTTACTTTTCTCTAATCACTGAAACATGGAAGGGCATTTTTTATTTTGTCTTGTTTTAAGTTAAAAGGAGGAACATAACTAACAAATTGTATTGTCCATAATTCCTATTTACAACTGCAACATCTGGTGAGTCTGGTGAGTAAATCAAAGAATAAGACAACATTTTAAGTTTTACCTTAAAGTGCTTTCAGCTATAATTTGAAGTGGTGTAGAACCCTGCACAGTAAAATTTGTTGTCTACCTTAATGACATACTAAAGGTGTTTTTATTTTCTGTAACTGTTTGTTTTTGCAGAGAGAGATTATATGAAACCTGGAAATCGCAAGATACTGCTCAAGCTTCAACAACAGTGAGTAACTTTGAATTGAACCACAGCCTTCTGGCATTTCAAATAATCCAACATGTTTTAATTCATGAAAAGAGCAATCGATGTGTATCGTTTTAACTAAGCCCAGAAAAAAAACTGTAGAATGGGTTTTACAAATCCTCTTGATCTGACAAGTTGGTTTTCATTTATTTAAAACTCAGTAAATCACAGTTGAATTCATTCTAAATTAATGTTTTTTCTTCTGCCCAATTAGAGCTAATGTGTTTATCAATTCAATAGCGCCAATTCACAAGAACAGTTATTTCATTGCATTTTTCATAAAGAGCAGGTCTAGACCTCTGTGATGTTATTTACAGAAACCCAACAATTCCCACCAAGAGTGGGACAGGCACACACCTGCAGGGCAGAGACAGACACACCCACAGCAACACAAATAGGCCTTCGGCACACAGACCTCACGGGCAGGGCTGGACTGGTAATCTGGCAAATGCCTGGTGGGCCGACGCACCATTGGGGCCGGTGTAATGTAAATTATTTATTTATATAACCATATATATTTTTTTAAAAATGGGCCAATGATCTGGCCCAATCACATCTCTTACTAGCCCACACCCCTCTGCTCTGTTTCTTGCATCAAAGCCAAAAAACACCCATTTTTCAGACGCCAAATGCGCGAGAACAACCGATATGTTTGGTGCCGGAGCAGCGGTAGCTTCAACATCAGCTGCAGTACCCTGCGTAGAGCAGCCACAGGCTCCTGAAGTAGTATAAGAGCTGTGATGGCCTCTGCAAGGCAGAGCAGGAGGCAGGTGTTAGCGAAACAGAGAGACAAAGTGACAGGGCTGAGTGAGAGAGAGAGCAGGAGGAGAGTGGGGGTGAAGCGGTAAGCATGGACCGGCTCAACCTGTAGGGAGGGAGGTTCACTTTTTGAGCGTTTGTTAAAAATGTTCTGAAAAATGGCTTGCACCAAGAAATGTTGATTAACAAATAAAAATGCTATGAAAAAGGTTTATTTGCACAATAAGAAAACCTGCAATGTAAATACAGAAGAAACATGTGCATTGTCCAAAAAAAGTAACTTAAGCAAAAAGTAATAAGCGACTGATTACTGCATTATGTTTTATTATATTTTTATATTGTGAATTGTCATTTGCCACCTGAATTTTATGCTTCCCTTTATAAAAATAAAGACATTTCCACCATAAATTGGTGCAGAAAATGTCTCCAGAATGCAGGAAATGATGTGTTTAAAGCTAAAAATCTTCTAGACCCCCCTATCAAATATTTCATCTATAAATATTTTTCCGAAATAGTAGGTCTTTTACAATATATTCTTGTCTTGTATTCATGCACACCAATCATGTGCAAATGTTACATCTCAGTGTTTTATCACACCCCTAATCAGACCCCCTAAATGGATCGATGGTGTATTGTGAGGGGTGTCCAACCGATTTTTGTTGGCTGCCTGGGCCAAAAATGCCAGGGCCGATATTTTGTCCCAGTCCAGCCCTGCTCACGGGTCGTAACAGGATCCAAGCAGCGAAGCTGCTGGAGCCCTATTGGTTTTGTTCTGATTCTTCTTCTTCTTTATTTCCACTAAAAGTGTTGGGCAGCAAAAACTGCTGGACGAAAACAAAATTGGCACGTAGATTGCAAATTGCAAAAAAATGGCCCTCATCAACCTCATGGTGGTGCTATAACAATCAACTTTGTCAAACTTGTCTGTAATCATTTTAATGTCTGGATTCATCTACATCTTTGCTACAATGGTTGTCTGCTCTAAAAATGTCAAAATATACGACTTTTTATCTTTTCTGTAAAAGCTATTTTTCCGAACTCCTCCCACACGGTTTTGCCAATCGACCTGAAACTTTGGTGGGATCAATTCAAATTCAAATTAGCTTTATTGGCATAAATGTGCAACAACAATATTGCCAAAGCATCATCTACAGACATCGCTGATCAAAAGTTATCAAAAGAATTTTGATACATCAATCTGTTTTTTTTTCTTAAATTTTCACTTTTGTGTAATTACGTACAATTTTTCACAAAACATAAGTGCCTGTAAATCAAAATTGTCTTAAGCTATTGTGACCAAACTTGACGCATCTGTTCAGCTGCTCGGTCCAAGCTTTGCTGAACAGTCCTGGAATATTCTTCCACTAGGGGGTGCTGCACTTGCAAAAAGTGTATACCTCGTAATTCGCTGGATGATTCGTACGAAATTCGGATTGCATGATCTCGGGTCATTACTCAGTTGATGTATGAAAATTGGTAATGGATTGTGCAAAGTAGGCGTGGCTTATAACAAAAACTGTAAATTTCTAAACATTTCTCATTCCTAACTTCAACTAACTAACTTCCTAAGAAAATCATCTGTACGTCCGAGAGCTGAAATTTTTTCAGCACATCCACTGAAATTTGACTTCACTGCAACCTATGGTCAACTCAGTCAGTCGCTCTATATTTTTCAGAATATGCTAATTCAATTAACATCTACATCTCCACAAGTCTTTCTTCAAACGCTACCAAACTCGACAGAGTTGTACTCAAGATGGCCAATATCAAGTGTTTCAAAGGGTTTTCAGATCAGTCAAACGGTGAGTCTGCTGTGATATTCAGTAGCTTGCTGGACAACATAAGGTCCCTATTTTATTTGGATCCCTAGCAGTTTCTTCTCATTTTTCTCTGCTAAAAAAGAGTTTGTGCAGCTTAAACTTTAAATCTTAGAAACACAAAATGTCGCAGGTGGGTTGAACATTTCACCCAGTAGTCCTGTACATATAATGATCTCTCTGATCTCAAGGCAGTGCTTTAAAAATCCAGCGTGCGTTTCCCCAGTTATCTCAAAGTCCAAATTCATCACTTTAATCTCTGAAGTCGTCTGCGTCTGTTCTTCTCTTCTGGAAATTTCATAAGTTACGTTTTTCAAGACTGGTTTGGATCCCGATCATTGCCGCTTGCGGTTATATTTTTATATTTATTACTGAACTGCGCATTTTTCTTTGGAGAATTCTAATCCCCCAAACAAACTCAGAAGCGGCTTTCACACACCTAATTTACCGGTACATTACCGTAGTTTAAGCCCAGCTACATGTCTTCACCACAGGGGTTGTTGCATGCACCATGCAGGTGATAACACTCATACAGGCAAAAAAGGTGGATGCAAATCTCTGCAAGTAGCCTACAACATCTGTTCTGCTGAAAAATGCATCCAGCTCTTAATATCCTTTCCAGACACGCTGCTGTGCACACTGATCAAATACAGTCATCACCACAAATTTTGCACTGAATCTCAAGGAATGGTACATCTACCAAGTGTAATAAATTATTGATGACTCTAAATGTTTTTAAATATGTACTTAGAATCTATTTTCCCCACTGATGAACCCAACAAAGAAAAGTTTTTTCTCATTTTTAGACATAACATTAGTGCATGTCATGGAGGTAACTGGAGTAAGCAGAAGCTGACCCCCCCCCAACCGGTCGAGGCAGATGGCCGCCCACCCTGAGCCATGGTTCTGCTCGAGGTTTCTGCCTCTTAAAGGAAGTTTTTCCTTGCCTGTGTCGCCTAGTGCTGCTCTTGGTGGGAATTGTTGGGTTTCTGTAAATAACTTCAGAGTACGGTCTAGACCTGCTCTTTATGAAAAGCGCTGTGAGATAACTGTTGTTGTGATTTGGCGCTATATAAATAAAATTGAATAAAATTGAAATGATAGCTCTAATTGGGCAGAAGACCTCGGAGGAAAAAACATTAATTAGGGCCCGAGCACGAACCGTGCGAGGACCCTATTGAAATTGTAAGGATTATTATTAGGGCCCGAGCACGAACCGTGCGAGGACCCTATTGAAACTGTTAGGATTATTTAGGGCCCGAGCACGAAACGTGCGAAGGACCCTATTGAAACTGTTAGGATTATTTTTTTTTTTCTTTATTATTATTAGGGGTCCAAGCCCGAAGTGGGCATGGAACCCGCGATTGCAAGGCATCGCGGGGGCCATACCACGAAGTGGCATGGAACCCTATTGTAATCGTTAGGGTTTTTATTAGGGGTCCAAGCCCGAAGTGGGCAGGGAACCCGTTTATAGAACAGCGGTTCCCAGTACCACGAAGTGGCTGGGAACCCTATTGTTTTCGCTAAGATTTTTATTAGGGGTCCAAGCCCGAAGTGGGCTGGGAACCCGCGTTTACGTAAACAGCGGTTCCGTACTACCGAAGTGGCTGGGAACCTATTGTTTTCGTTCTCGTTTTATTAGGGGTCCAAGCCCGAGTGGGCTGGGAACCGCGAATGCAAGGCATCAGCGGTTGCCTGTACCAGCGGTGCAGGAACCCTATTGTTTTCGCTTAAGATTTTAGGGGTCCAAGCCGAGTGGGCTGGGAACCGCTGAATGCAAGCATCAGCGGTTCCCTGTACCAGCGTGCAGGAACCCTATTGTTTTCGCTCAGATTTTTATTCTATTTTTTTCTTCCGTGCATAAAACTCATACTGCAGCATACCCGTGAAATGCTAGGGACGCCGAAACTCACAGGGTAGCTTCACAGGCCCAAGAGTAACTCAGGCGCAAAATTCGCACACTTCTGCCACTAGGGGCGCTATAACAAAGATTTTTCACATTTTGCCCTCTCACTCCCGCATACAATCACGCATATTCACAAACCTTATATCCACGCGTTCGGGGATCAAGCTGAATCTCGTGGTATAGGCCACGCCCATTTCCGCCTAAACTTTTTTCGAGCTACAGCGAAAACTGACATGCCGGCCAAAATCATCTCCTCCGAAGCCGCAAGTCCGATCGACACCGAAACTTGGCACGGATAATCTCTGGACCGAGCTCTACAAAGTTTGTAGAGGGAATTTTGATACGACAAAAAATGTCGCAATTTTACGCTAACAAGCGTTTGCGAAAACGCTAATAAAAGGAAGTGAGGTCAAATCTCAGGTTAGGATTGGCCGATCAACACCAAACTTGAGTACCTTATATAGGAGACCCCTGAAGGCCTGTGCAAAATTTCGTGAAATTCGCCGCTAGTTGGCGCTACCCCAAAAAATCCCATTGACTTTACATTCATTTTATATCTCCAGAACCACAAGTCCGAATCAAACCAAATTTGGGTCAATACTTCCCCATGGGCCCCTGATGACACCACAAAATTTGGTGCAGATCGGCTAAAGAGTGGCGCTGTTATCGAAGCTCAAATGCCCCATTCATTTCAATGGGATTTTCTAACAAAGTACATTTTTCTTCATAACTACGACCAACTACGCCAGCACATTCATAAACCTTATGTCTACGTGTTCGGGATCCAGCTGAATCACGTGATGTTGGCTACGCCCATTTCCGCCAAACTGTTTTCGTCGCGAAATCGCAAAAACTGCTAAGCCGGGCTGAAATCATCTCCTCCGAAGCCGCAAGTCCGATCGACACCGAAACTTTGCACAGACCATCTCTGGACCGAGCTAAGAAAGTTTGTAGAGGGAATTTTGATCCGACAAAAAGCGGCCGAATTACAGGCTAACAAATCTTAGCAAAAGCGCTACAAACAGGAAGTATAACATATCTCAGGCTTGGAAAGGCCGATCCGCACTGAACTTGGTGACCTTATCCAACATGACCTCCGAGGCCTGTGTCAAATTTGGTGCCAATCGCCTAAACGGTGGCGCTGTTCATCATATATCAAAAAACTCTCATTCACTTACATGCATTTTATATCTCCACTACCGCAGTTCGATCGACACCAAATTTGGGTCACTTCTTCACCAAGGGGCCCTGATGACAGCTGAGCGATTTGGTGCAATTCGCCAAAGGCGGCGCCGTAATCAAAGCTCAAACAACGCCGCTAAGCCCATTCATTTCAATGGCATTTTCAAACACGCCGCATTTACGCCTCGGTTCGAGCGCCCGTCGAGACCTCGCTCGGGCAACTTACGCTGGACGTCGGTGGGCCGGGACGACTTCATCCGCTGGGCTAGAGGCGACTGGCGACAGGTGGCTTGGACCCCGTTTACAACTGCTCGCAGTTCTAGTTATTATTATTTTTTTCTTCCGCCGCTAATTCCACTACTGCAGCATACCCTGTAAATGCTAGGGACGCTGAAACTCACAGGGTAGGTACAAGCCCCTGCAAGTAACTCAGGCGCAAAAATTCGCACACTTCTACCGCTAGAGGCTGTAACACACATTCTCAACGTTTTGCCCTCTCACTCCCGCGATACAAATACGCATATTCACAAACCTTATATCCACGCGTTGGGGATCGAGCTGAATCTCGTGGTATAGGCCACGCCCATTTCCGCCTAAACTTTTTCGAGCTACATCGCAAAACTGACAAGCCGGCCAAAATCATCTCCTCCGAAGCCGTAAGTCCGATCGACACCAAACTTGGCACGGATAATCTCTGGACCGAGCTCTACAAATTTTGTAGAGGGAATTTCGATCATGACAAAAAAATGTCGCAATTATACGCTAACAAGCGTTTGCAAAAGCGCAAAAGCGAAGTGATGTCAGATCTCAGGTTAGGAGTGGCCGATCAACACCAAACTTTAGTACCTTATGTAGGAGAACCCCTGAAGGCCTGTGCAAAATTTCGTGCAATTCGCCGCTAGTTGGCGCTACCCAAAAAATCCCATTGACTTACATTCATTTTATATCTCCAGAACCGCAAGTCCGATTGACACCAAATTTGGGTCAATTGTTACCCATGGGCCCCTGATGACACCACAAAACTTTCGTGCAGATCGGCCAAAAGGTGGCGCTACAATCGAAGCTGAAATGCCGTCAGAAGCCCCATTGAAATGAATGGGATTTCAAACCAGCACACTTTTTTCACAAGGTTTGGAATGGCCGATCAACACCAAACTTGGGGACCTTAGCGGCTGGACTTCCCGAAGGCCTGTGTCTAATCTGGTGCCATTCGCCAAGCGGTGGCGTTGTTCAACCTATATCAAAAAACTCCCATTGACTTACATGCATTTTATATCTCCACAACCGCAGCTCCGATTTACACCAAATTTGGGTCACTTCTTCACCGAGGGGCCCCGATGACAGCTGAGCGATTTGGTGCGATTCGGCCAAAAGGCGGCGCCGTAATCGAAGCTCAAACGCCGTCGCTGAGCCCATTCATTTCAATGGCATTTTCAAACACGCCGCATTTCATCCGGTTCGAGCTGACCCGTCGGGACCTCACTTCGGGGACCTCACGCTGGACGTCGGCGACGCCGGACGACTTCAGCGCTCGCTGCGGCGAAGGCGACTGGCGACAGGTGGCTTGGACCCCGTTTACAACTGCTCGCGCAGTTCTAGTTAGGGGTCCAAGCCCGAGTGGGCTGGGAACCCGCGATTGCAGTAACAGCGGTTCCCATACCACAGTGGCATGGAACCCTATTGTTTTCGTTAGGGTTTTATTAGGGGTCCAAGCCCGAAGTGGGCATGGAACCCGCGATTACAGGCATCGCGGGGCCATACCGCAAGTGGCATGGAACCCTATTGTAATCGTTCTCGCTTTTATTATTATTATTATTATTCTTCCGCTAAAAAGCGATACTGCAGCGGTCGCTGTAACTCCTAGAAACGCTGAAACTCACAGGGTAGCGTCACATTCACTGCACGTAACTCAGCCCCAAAACTTCGCGACACTTCTATCGCTAGGAGCTGTAAGCAAGGTCAACGCTTTGGGCTTGGACCTCTCATATACTGAAGGCATATATCAAAACCTTATATCCACGCTGCTCGGGATCGAGCTGAATCTCCTGGTATAGGCCACGCCCATTTCCGCCTAAACTTTTTTCGAGCTACATCGCGAAAACTCAAAACCGCCTGGAACGTACTCCTCTGAAGCCGCAAGTCCGATCGGAATGAAACTTGGCACGGATAATCTCTGGACCAAGCTCTACAAAGTTTGTAGAGGAAATTTTGATCCGACATAAAATGGCTAATTATACTCTAACAAGCGTTATGAAAACGCTACTAACAGGAAGTGAGGTCATAACTTCAGTTTGGAATGGCCGATCGACACCAAACTTGGATCACTAAGTTGGGATGGGCCCCTGAGGGCCTGTGCAAAATTTGGTGCAGCTGGCCCCTAGGTGGCTCTTTAATCCAGAAAATTTGTTCCTCCATAACCACAAGTCACATTGACATGAATCCAGTGCCGAATTGTTTAGCATGATCCCCTGATGCCAGGCACCAAAGGGGACCCTAATGTGCCCATAGGTGGCGCTGTTATTGCAGCTTAAACACGAAAAAAATTTTCCCATTGACTTACATTCATTTTATATCTCCAGAACCGCAGCTTCGATTGACACCAAATTTGGGTCAATTGTTACCCATGGGGCCCTGATGACACCACAAAATTTGGTGCAGATCGCCAAACGTTGGCGCTGTAATCGAAGCTCAAACCGGTCAGAAGCCCCATTGAAATGAATGGGATTTCAAACCAGCACACATTTTCATAAGGTTTGGAATGCCCGATCAACACCAAACTTGAGGACCTTATGCGGCTGGACTTCCCGAAGGCCTGTGTAAAATTTGGTGTCAATCGGCCAAACGGTGGCGCTCTTCATCATATATCAAAAAAACTCCCATTCACATACATGCATTTTATATCTCCAGAACCGCCGGTCCGATTGACACCAAATTTGGGTCATTTGTTCCCCATGGTGCCCTGATGATACCATAACAATTTGGTGCAGTTCGCCAAAGCGGCGCTGTAATCGAAGCTCAAATGCCGTCAGAAGCCCCATTGAAATGAATGGGATTTCAAACCAGCACACATTTTAACAAGGTTTAGAATGCCCGATCAACACCAAACTTGGGGACCTTATGCGGCTTGACTTCCGAAGGCCTGTGTCAAATTTGGTGCCAATCGCCAAGCGGTGGCGCTCTTCATCATAAATCAAATAACTCCCATTGACTTACATGCATTTTATATCTCCACTACCGCAGCTCCGATCGACACCAAATTTGGGTCACTTCTTCACCGAGGGGCCCGATGACAGCTGAGCGATTTGGTGCGATTCGCCAAAAGCGGCGCCGTAATCGAAGCTCAAACGCCGTCAGCTAAGCCCATTCGTTTCAATGCCATTTTCAAACACGCCGCATTTACCCGGTTCGAAGCGCCCATCGACACCTCGCCGGGGACATTACGCTGGACGCCGTGGCCGGGCGACTGCAGCGCTCTCCGCTGGGCTGGAGGCGACTGGCGACAGGTGGCTTGGACCCCGTTTACAACTGCTCGCAGTTCTAGTTTTTCTTTTTATTCTTCCGTACGTTTTCGCCTAATTCCACTACTGCAGCCCGGACCGTAACTGCCAGGGACGCGAAACTCACAGGGTAGGTTCTCGCCCATGAGACGACGGCATACGAAAAAATTCGCACACTTCTACCACTAGGGGGCGCTACAAGCAAGGTCCAAAATTTCGCATATTCAAATCGCTCTCACTCCCACATACAGTGGCACATATCAAAAACCTTATATCCACGCATTCGGGGGATCCAGCTGAATCTCCTGGTATAGGCCACGCCCATTTCCGCCTAAACTTTTTTCGAGCTACATCGCAAAAACTGAAGAGCCAGCTGAAATCATCTCCTCCGAAGCCGCAAAGTCCGATCGATCACGAAACTTGACACGGATAATCTCTGGACCGAGCTCTACAAATTTTGTGTACAGAATTTTGATCCGACTAAAAACGCCGCAATTATACGCTAACAAATATTTGCGAAAACGCTACTAACAGGAAGTGAGGGCATAACTCGGTTGGAATGGCCGATCCACACCAAATTTGGACCATTTATTTGGGACACCCCTGAGGGGCTGTGCAAAATTTGGTGCAATTACGCCTAGGTGGCTTCTTTCATCCAGAAAATTTGTTCCTCTATAACCACAAGTCACATTGACATGAAACCAGTGCAGAATTGTTCAGCATGGTCCCCTGATGCCAGGCACCAAAGGGGACCCTAATGTGCCCATAGGTGGCGCTGTTATTGCAAATTTCAAAACTCCCATTGACTTACATTCATTTTATATCTCCATAACCACAAATCCGATTGACACCAAATTTGGGTCAATTGTTACCCATGAGCCCCTGATCACACCACAAAAATTTGGTGCAGATCGGCCAAAAGGTGGCGCTTTAATCGAAGCTCAAATGCCCCATTCATTTCAATGGGATTTTCTAACAAAGTACATTTGTCTTCATAACTAAGGCCAACTACATCGCACATTCATAAATCTTATGTCTGCGCGTTGGAATTGCGCTGAATCACATTACGTAGGCCACGCCCACTTCTGCTTAACCCTTTTCGAGAAAAATGGCAAAACTGACAAGCCGGCTGAAATCATCTCCTCCGAGCCGCAAGTCCGATCGACTACCGAAACTTGGCACAGATAATCTCTGGACTGAGCTATACAAATTTTGTGTACAGAATTTTGATATGACAAAAAATGTCGCAATTTTACGCTAACAAACGTTTGCAAAACGCTAATAAAAGGAAGTGATGTCAGATATCAGGTTAGGAGTGGCCGATCAACACCAAACTTGAGTATCTTATGTAGGACACCCCTGAAGGGCTGTGTCAAATTTCAGTGCAATTACGCCGCTAGTTGGCGCTACCCAAAAAAATCCCATTGACTTTACATTCATTTTATATCTCCAGAACCACAAGTCCGAATCAAACCAAATTTGGTGCAATGCTTTCCTAGGAGCCCCTGATGACACCACAAAAATTTGGTGCAGTTCGCCTAACGGTGGCGCTGTAATCCAAGCTCAAATGCCCCATTCATTTCAATGGGATTTTCAAACAAAGTACATTTTTCTTCATAACTAAGGCCAACTACATCGCACATTCATAAACCTTATGTCTACGTGTTCGGGGATCCAGCTGAATCACGTGATGTTGGCTACGCCCATTTCCGCCTAACCGTTTTGCGCAAAATTGCAAAACTGCCAAGCCGGTTAAAATCATCTCCTCCGAAGCCGCAAGTCCGATCGACACGTAAACTTTGCACAGACCATCTCTGGACCGAGCGAAAAAAGTTTGTAGAGGGAATTTTGATTCGACAAAAACGGCCATATTACAGGCTAACAAATATTTGCGAAAACGCTAAAACACAAAGTTTAACATAACTCTGGCTTACAAAAGCCGATCAACACATAACTTGACGACCTTATCTGCCCTGCCCCTAGAAGGGCTGTGCAAAATTTGGTGCAGTTAGCCGCTAGTTGGCGCTACCCCAAAAAAATTCCCATTCACTTACATAATTTCAGATATCCATAACCGCAGTAGCCACTTTCATTTACAACTATGGTCTTTTCTGCTCCACAGGCCCCGTCTTGGCTCTGGGGCCCGTGATTATGGCACAATTAATCATGGCGGGCCGGGACGACTTCAGCGCCTCGCGCGGTAGGGGCTTGACTGCGCTGGGGCTTGGACCCCGTTTACAACTGCTCGCAGTTCTAGTTATTTTTATTCTTCTTGAACAAAACGCATACTGCAGCATACCCCGTAACTGCTAGGGACGCGAAACTCACAAGGTAGGTCACGTCTTTGTCGATGACCTCAGAGCAAAAAATTCAGCACACTTCTATCGCTAGGGGCTATACGCTAAGGTCAACGCGTTTGGGCTTGGATCTTCGACTACTGAGGGCATATCAAAAACCTTATATCCACGCTGTTCGGGGATCCAGCTGAATCTCCTGGTATAGGCCACGCCCATTTCGCCTAAACTTTTTTTTCGAGCTACGTCGCGAAAACTGAAAAACCTATTTTAATTAACTCCTCCGAAGCCGCAAGTCCGATCGACCACGAAACTTGGCACGGATGATCTCTGGACCGAGCTCTACAAATTTTGTAGAGGGAATTTTGATCATGACTAAAAATGTCGCAATTATACGCTAAGAAATATTTGCGAAAACGCTACTAGCACGAAGTGAGGGCATAACCTGGATTGGAATGGCCGATCAACACCAAATTTGGACCACTCATTTGGGACGCCCCTGAAGGCCTGTGCAAAATTTGGTGCAACTCGCCTTAGGTGGCGTCTTTAATCCAGAAAATTAGTTCCTCTATAACCGCAAGTCACATTGACATGAAACAAGTGCCGAATTGTTCAGCATGGTCCCCTGATGCCAGGCACCAAAGGGGAACCTAATGTGCCCATAGGTGGCGCTGTTATTGCAAATTTCAAAAATCCCATTGACTTACATTCATTTTATATCTCCATAACCACAAATCCGATTGACACCAAATTTGGGTCAATTGTTACCCATGGGCCCCTGATGACACCACAAAAATTTGGTGCAGTTCGGCCTAACGGTGGCGCTGCAATATAAGCTCAAATGCCCCATTCATTTCAATGGGATTTTCAACCAAAGCACATTTTGCCTCATAACTACTGAGCTAATACATCGCACATTCATAAGTTATATGTCTACGTGTTTGGGGATTCTGCCGATTCTGACGGTATAGGACACGCTTCTGTTCGATGACTATTTCATTTTGCTAAATCGCAAAAAAATGGAAAACCTATTTTAATTAACTCCTCCGAAGCCGCTAAGTCCGATCGACACGAAACTTTGCACAGACCGTCTCTGGACCAAGCTGAAGAAAGTTTGTAGAGGGAATTTTGATTCGACAAAAAGCGCCGAATTACAGGCTAACTAATATTTGCGAAAACGCTAAAACACAAAGTATAACATAACTCTGGCTTGGAAAGGCCGATCAACACAAAACTTGAGGACCTTATCTGCCCTGCCCCTAGAAGGCCTCTGCAAAATTTGGTTCATTTCAGCCGCTAGTTGGCTTACCCAAAAAAATTCCCATTGACTTACATTCATCTCATATCTCCATAACCACAAGTCTGATTCTAACCAAATTTGGGTCAATTGTTTCTGATGAGGCCCTGATGACACCACAAAAATTTGGTCAACTTCAGCCTAAAGGTGGCGCTGTAATCTAAGCGCAAATGCGCCATTCATTTCAATGGGAATTTCAACCAAAGCACATTTAGCCTCATAACTACGGCAAACTACATCGCACATTCCTAAATCTTATGTCTACGTGTTTGGGGATTCTGACGATTCCGACGGTATAGGACACGCTTCTGTGCGATGACGATTTCATTTTCGCGATATCACAAAAACTAAAACCTATTTTAATTAACTCCTCCGAAGCCGCGAAGTCCGATAGACACGAAACTTTGCACAGACCATCTCTGGACCGAGACGAAGAAAGTTTGTAGAGGGAATTTTGATCCGACAAAAAACGGCCGAATTACAGTCTAACAAATATTTGCGAAAACGCTAAAACACAAAGTATAACGTATCTCAGGCTTGGAATGGCCGATCAACACCAAACTTGGAGACCTTATCCACCATGACCTCCTGAAGGTCTGTACAAAATTTGGGGCAGTTAGCCGCTAGTTGGCTACCCCAAAAAAATTCCCATTGACTTACATTCATTTCAGATCTCCATAACCGCAAAGCCACTTTCATTTACAACTATGGTCTTTTCTGCTCCACAGGCCCCGTCTTGGCTCTGGGGCCCGTGATTATGGCACAATTAATCATGGCGGGCCCGGGACGACTCGCGTGCCCTCCGCGGGGCGAGGGGGGCGACTGGCGCCGGGGGGCTTGGACCCCGTTTACAACTGCTCGCAGTTCTAGTTATTATTTTTTTTTTTCTTCCGCCGCTAATTCCGAGTCTGCAGCATACCCCATAAATGCCAGGGACACGTAACTCACAGGGTAGGTACAAGTCCCTGCAAGTAACTCAGGCGCAAAAATTCGCACACTTCTACCACTAGGGCGCTGTAAGCAAGGTCAACGCGTTTGGGCTTGGACCTCTCGACTACTGAAGGAATATATCAAAACCTTATATCCACGCTGTTCGGGGATCGAGCTGAATCTCCTGGTATAGGCCACGCCCATTTCCGCCTAAACTTTTTTCGAGCTACA
The DNA here is from genome assembly GCA_024633595.2 of Lepomis macrochirus. Classification (NCBI taxonomy): domain Eukaryota; kingdom Metazoa; phylum Chordata; class Actinopteri; order Centrarchiformes; family Centrarchidae; genus Lepomis; species Lepomis macrochirus. The sequence goes on from JALXJV020000005.1 coordinate 33,925,668, forward strand.
TCGCGAAAACTGAAAAACCTATTTTAATTAACTCCTCCGAAGCCGCAAGTCCGATCGACACGAAACTTGGCACGGATAATCTCTGGACCGAGCTCTACAAAGTTTGTAGAGGAAATTTTGATCCGACTAAAACTGGCGCGATTATATGCGAACAAATATTTGCGAAAAACGCTACTAACAGGAAGTGAGGTCATAACTTCAGTTTGGAATGGCCGATCGACACCAAACTTGGACCACTAAGTTGGCACGGGCCCCTGAGGGCCTGTGCAAAATTTGGTGCAGCTGGCCCCTAGGTGGCGCTCTTTAATCCAGAAAATTTGTTCTTCTATAACCACAAGTCACATTGACATGAATCCAGTGCCGAATTGTTCAGCATGGTCCCCTGATAACCTGCACCAAAGGGGACCCTAATGTGCCCATAGGTGGCGCTGCTATTGCAGATTAAAGACGAAAAAATTAATCCCATTGACTTACATGCAATTTATATCTCCATAACCACAAATCCGATTGACACCAAATTTGGGTCATTTGTTACCCGTGGGGCCCTGATGATACCACAAAAATTTGGTGCTGTTTGGCCTAAAGGTGGCGCTGTTATCAAAGCTCAAATGCCCCATTCATTTCAATGGGAAGTTCAAACAAAGCACATTTTACCTCATAACTAAGGCCTACTAAATGGCACACTCATAAACCTTATGTCTACGTGTTTGGGGATGCTGCCGATTCCGATGGTATATGACACGACTCTGTACTATGACGTTGTCATTTCGCTAAATCGCGAAAACTGGAAAACCTATTTTAATTAACTCCTCCGAAGCCGCTAAGTCCGATCGACATCGAAACTTTGCACAGACCATCTCTGGACCGAGCTCTACAAAGTTTGTAGAGGGAATTTTGATCCGACAAAAACGGCCGAATTACAAGCTAACAAATCTTTGCTAAAACGCTAAAAACACAAACTATAACATATCTCTGGCTTGGAAAGGCCGATCAACACCAATCTTGGGGACCTTATGCGACAGGACCTCCTGAAGGTCTGTGTCAAATTTGGTGTCAATCGCCAAACGGTGGCGCTTGTTCATCATATATCAAAACTCCCATTCACTTACATGCAATTTATATCTCCACTACCGCAGCTCCAATTGACACCAAATTTGGGTCACTTCTTCACCGAGGGGCCCCGATGACAGCTGAGCAATTTGGTGCAATTCCACCAAAAGGCGGCGCCGTAATCGAAACTCAAACGCCTTCGCTAAGCCCATTCATTTCAATGGCATTTTCAAACACGCCGCGTTTAGCCTCGATTCGAGCTGACCCGTCGAGACCTCGCTTCGGGGACCTCACGCTGGACGTCGGCGCCGGACGACTTCATGCGCCCTCAGCTGAGGGCGACTGACCGGGGCTTGGACCCGTTTACAACTGCTCGCAGTTCTAGTTATTCTTTTATTCTTCCGCCGCTAGTTCCGCTTACTGCAGCATACCCGTAAATGCTAGGGACGCTAATTTCGCGATGTAGGTCCAAGTCACCGCGATCGACCTCAGGCACAAAAATTCGCATCATCGCCTACCGCTAGGTGCGCTGTGACAAATTTTTCGCGTTTGGGCTTGGCACTCCGCCACTGAAGGAATATATGGAAAACCTTATATCCACGCTGCTCGGGGATCCTGCTGAATCACGTGGTATAGGCCACGCCCATTTCCGCCTATAATTTTTTTCGCAGTAAAATCGCGAAAACTGACTAACCAGCTCAGAATTAACTCCTCCGAAACCGCAAGTCCGATCGACACCAAATTTGGTATGGACAGTCTCTGGACACACATCATACTGGCTTGTGCTCCCCAGATCGATACGCAAAAACTCTTCCGGCTATAAGCTAACGAATATTCACGCAAAACGCTACTAACGCTAACTGATGTCATATCTTTGCTTTGCAATGGCCGATCGACACCAAACTCGGAGGACTTATGTGCGACGCCCCTGAGGGCCTCTGCAAAATTTGGTGCAACTAGCCTCTAGGTGGCGCTGTTTAACGCAAAAATTAGTTCTGGTATAACCGCAAGTCGCATTGACGTGAACTTTGTGCCAAATTGTTCAGGATGGTCCCCTGACCTCAGGTACCAAAGTGCATTGTAATGTGCCCATAGGTGGCGCTGTTAAACACGAACAAAATAATCCCATTGACTTACATTCATTTTATATCTCCAGAACCGCGAGGTCCGATTGACACCAAATTTGGGTCAAATCTTCCCATGGGCCTGTGATTACACCTGAGAAATTTTGTGATATTTGGCCAAAAGGTGGCGCTATAATGGAAGCTGGAATGCCGTAAAAGTCCCATTGAAATGAATGGGTTTTAAAACCACGCCACAATTTCCTAGGTTAGGAATGGCCGATCAACACCAAACTTCAGGATCTTATGCGGCATGACTTCTGGAACTGCTGTGTGAAATTTGGTGTCAATTGGCTAAAAGGTGACTATATAAATAATTTATGAAAAATCACTCCCATTCACTCCCATTCATTTTATATCTCCAGAACCGCAGGTCCAATTGACACCAAACTTGGGTCAAATCTTCCCCATGGGGCCCTGATGATACCTCAAAAATTTGGTACAATTCGGCCAAACGGTGGCGCTATAATTGAACCTCAAAGCCCTTCAGAAAGCCCATTGAAATGAATGGGATTTCAAACCAGGCCACAATTTGCCTAGGTTAGGAATGGCCGATCAACACCAAACTTCAGGATCTTATGCGGCATGACTTCTGGAACTGCTGTGTGAAATTTGGTGTCAATTGGCTAAAAGGTGACTATATAAATAATTTATGAAAAATCACTCCCATTCACTCCCATTCATTTTATATCTCCAGAATCGCAGGTCCAATTGACACCAAACTTGGGTCAAATCTTCCCCATGGGGCCCTGATGATACCTCAAAAATTTGGTACAATTCGCCAAACGGTGGCGCTATAATTGAACCTCAAAGCCCTTCAGAAAGCCCATTGAAATGAATGGGATTTCAAACCAGGCCACAATTTGCCTAGGTTAGGAATAGCCGATCAACACCAAACTTCAGGATCTTATGCGGCATGACTTCTGAAAATGCTGTGTGAATTTTGGTGTCAATCGGCCAAAAGGTGACTATATAAATAATTTATGAAAAAACACTGCCATTCACTTACATTCATTTTATATCTCCGGAACCGGAGGTCCGATTGACATCAAATTTGGGTCAAATTTTCCCCATGGGCCCATGATGATACCTGATAAATTTGGTGAAATTCAGCCTGAAGGTGGCGCTATAATGGAAGCTGGAACGCCGAAAAAGTCCCATTGAAATGAATGGGTTCTAAAACCATGCCACAATTTGCCTATGTTAGGAATGGCCGATCAACACCAAACTTGAGGATCTTATGCGGCATCACTTCTGGAACTGCTGTGTGAAATTTGGTGTCAATCGGCCAACAGGTGACTATATTAATAATTTATGAAAAAAAACTGCCATTCACTTACATGCATTTTATATCTCCGTAACCGCGAAGTCCGATTCATACCAAATTTGGGTCAAATGTTCCCACTGCGTCCCCGATGACACCTGACAAATTTGGTGCAAATCGGCCCAAAGATGGCGCTGTAATCGATGCTGAACTCTATCGCTAAATCCCATTCATTTCGATGGCATTTTCAAACGCGGGACGTTTTGCCTCTGTTTGGAAAGGCCCGCCGAGACCCGACTTCGGGGACTTTGCGCTGCACGAGCAAGGGCTCGGAACGACTTCAGCGCCCTCCGCGGGGCTGGGGGGCGAGTTTCGCAAGGGGGCTTGGACCCCGCTTACAACTGCTTGCAGTTCTAGTTAGGGCCCGAGCACGAAACGTGCGAAGGACCCTATTGAAACTGTTAGGATTATATTTCTTTTTTTTTCTTTTTTCTGCAAAGTAAGCTCAATTTTCGCTGCCGCAACATGCTCGAAAACTCACCAAATTTGGCACGCATGTCAGGACTGGTGAAAAATTTCGTATTTTGTGGGTTTCGCGGATGGGCGGGGCGAAATGGCTCGCTAGCGCCACCTAGAAAATTAGAAAAAATTAGCCCCTCGTCCCCGTTCGACCTACATGGACGAAATTTGGTGGGGACGTGTATCATGTCAAGACGCACAAAAAAGCCTCAAGAACCCATACCCTAAACTCGACAGGAAGTCCGCCATTTTGAATTTGGCGGACATTTTGGGACGATTCACACACTCCGTACTTTAACGAACTCCTCCTAGGGATTTTGTCGGATCGACTTCAAATTTCTGCTGTGCCTTCTAAAGGCATTGACGATGAAAAGTTGTGCTATCTGCGCGTTTTCGTCGATGGGCGTGTCCGTGGCGTCGATGATTCGCCATGAAACAGGAAGTTGTAGTAACTTCGCTATACATGGTCATATCTGCACCTAATTTTGCACGTTTAACAAGAGTCCCGCCCCGAACAAATCTACATGCCGACATTCACCCACAGTCATAGCGCCACCTGCTGGCAACAGGAAGTGACGTTTAACGAAGCAGCCCCCGGCCCACGTTTGACCTACATGTACGAAATTTCTGTGGCACATCTAACATGTCCAGTCGCACAAAAAAGCCTCTTGGAGCTATGCCCTAAACCCAACAGGAAGTCGGCCATTTTGAATTTTATGGTAATTTTTTTGTGATTTACACACTCTGTACTTTAACGAACTCCTCCTAGGGATTTTGTCGGATCGACTTCAAATTTCTGCTGTGCCTTCTAAAGGCATTGACGATGTAAAGTTGTGCTATCTGTGCTGTTAGTCAATGGAACGTGTCCGGTGGCGCCGCTGATTCAGCCACTTAAACAGGAAGTTGTTGCAACTTGGCTGTATATGCTCAGATCTGCACGAAATTTTGCACGTTTGACAAGAGTCCCGCCCTGAACACATGTACATGCCGAAATTGGCCCACAGTCATAGCGCCACCTGCTGGCAACAGGAAATGACCTTTAACGAAGCAGCCCCCGGCCCACGTTTAACATTCAGTCTCGGAATATCTGTGGTATATCTATCATGTCCAGACGCATAAAAGCCTCTTGGCCCACTCCCTAAACTCAACAGGAAGTCGGCCATTTTTTATTTTATGGCAACGTTTTGGTGATTTACACACTACGTACTTTAACTAACTCCTCCTAGGGATTTAGTCGGATCGACTTCAAGTTTCTGCTGTGCCTTGTAAAGGCATTGACGATGAAAAGTTGTGCTATCTCGCGCTTTTAGCTCAATCGGCGTGTCCGTATGGCGTATGCCAAAGATCAAGTCTTAGCCATGACACAGGAAGTGGTTGTAACTTCAGTGTACTTGCTCAGATCTGTACGAAATTTTACATGTTTAATAACAGCCTCGCCCTGAACACATTTACATGCTGACATTCACCCACAGTCAAAGCGCCACCTGCTGGCAACAGGAAGTGAGGTTCAAAACCTTGATGCAGCGTCAGAAACGCATAGAAAATTCACAGCCGCGCAGGCAGGGGTCCAAAATAGGCAACGCGGCCAGCTCACACCCCGACGCGCTACATGTGCGAGGGCCCGCCCATCGCTGCTTGCAGCTTTAATTTTTTAGGCCCGAGCACGAACCGTGCGAGGACCCTATTGAAACTGTTAGGATTATTTTTTTTTTTCTTTATTATTATTATTATTATTATTATTTTTCTGCAAAGTAAGCCCCATTTTCGCGGTCGCAACATGCTCGAAAACTCACCAAATTTGGCACACGGGTCAGGACTGGTGAAAAATTTCGTAATTTGTGGGTTTCGCGGGCGGGCAGGGCAAAATGGCTCGCTAAGCCACCTAGAAAATTTGAAAAATTAGCCCCTCGTCCCCGTTCGACCTACATGCACGAAATTTGGTGGGTATGTGTATCACATCAAGACGCACAAAAAAGCCTCAAGAACCCATACCCTAAACTTCGACAGGAAGTCCGCCATTTTGAATTTGGCGGACATTTTAGAACGATTTGCAGACTTCGTGACTTTAACGAACTCCTCCTAGGGATTTAGTCGGATCGACTTCAAATTTCTGCTGTGCCTTCTAAAGGCATTGAACATGTAAAGGTGTGCTATCTGCGGCGTTTTAGTCAATGGCGGGTCCGTATGCGTCGACAATTCAGCCACGAAACAGGAAGTTGTACTAACTTCGCTATACATGCTCAGATCTGCACCAAATTTTGTACATTTGACAAGAGTCCCGCCCTGAACAAATGTACATGCCAACATTCAACCATAGTCATAGCGCCACCTGCTGGCAACAGGAAGTGACCTTGAACGAAGCAGCCCGCCGCGACGCTTGACCTACATGTACGAAAATTCTGTGGTACATCTATCATGTCCAGACGCACAAAAAAGCCTCTTGGAGTGATGCCCTAAACTCAACAGGAAGTCGGCCATTTTGAATTTTATGGCAAAGTTTTGGTGATTTACACACTCCGTATTTTAACTAACTCCTCCTAGAGATAGAGTCGGATCGACTTCAAATTTCTGCTGTGCCTTCTCAAGGCATTGACGATGCAAAGTTGTGCTATTCTGCGCGTTTTCGCCAATGGGCGTGTCCGTGACGCCGATGATTCGCCATGAAACAGGAAGTTGTAATAACTTGGCTGTACCTGCTCAGATCTGCACGAAATTTGACATGTTCAATAAGAGTCCCGCCCTGAACACATGTACATGCCAACATTCAACCACAGTCATAGTGCCACCTGCTGGCAACAGGAAGTGATCTTTAACGAAGCAGCCCCGCCCGACGCGTTTGACCTACATAAATGAAATTTCTGTGGCATCGTATCATGTCCAGAGGTACAAAAGCCTCTTGGAGCGATGCCCTAAACCAAACAGGAAGTCGGCCATTTTGAATTTTATGGCAACGTTTTGGTGATTCACACACTCCGTATTTTAACTAACTCCTCCTAGGGATTTAATCGGATCGACTTCAAATTTCTGCTGTGCCTTCTTAAGGCATTGACGATGAAAAGTTGTGCTATCTGCGAAGTTTTCAGTAAATGGGCGTGTCCGTGGCGTAGCGTCAAAGATCAACTCTTCGCCATGACACAGGAAGTGGTTGTAACTTCATTTTAGATGCTCAGATCCGTTCGAAATTCTACATGTTTAATAAGAGTCCCGCCCTGAACTCATGTACATGCCAATATTTACCCACAGTCATAGCGCCACCTGCTGGCAACAGGAAGTGAGGTACAAAACCTTCATGCAACGTCCGAATCGCGTGGAAAAGGCACAGCCACACCGGCAGAGCTCTACAATATGCAACGCGGCCGCATCACACCCGACATGCTACAGGTGCGAGGGCCCGCCCATCGCTGCTTGCAGCTTTAATTTTTTTCTTTCTTTATTATTTTTCTGCAAAGTAAGCTCATTTTTCGCGGTCGCAACATGCTCGAAAACTCACCAAATTTGGCACGCATGTCAGGACTGGTGAAAAATTTCGTATTTTGTGGGTTTCGCGGACGGGCAGGGCAAAATGGCTCACTAGCGCCACCTAGAAAATTAGAAAAATTAGCCCCTCGTCCACGCTCGACCTACATGGACGAAATTTGGTGGGGACGTGTATCATATCAAGACGCACAAAAAAGCCTCAAGAACCCATACCCGAAACTTCGACAGGAAGTCCGCCATTTTGAAATTGGCGGACATTTTGGGACGATTCGCGACAGTCCGTACTTTAACGAACTCCTCCTAGGGATTTAGTCGGATCGACTTCAAATTTCTGCTGTGCCTTCTAAAGGCATTGATGATGTAAAGTTGTGCTATCTGCGCTGTTCGTCAATGGGCGTGTCCGTGGCGTCGATGATTCGCCATGAAACAGGAAGTTGTAGTAACTTTAGTGTACATGCTCAGATCTGCACGAAATTTTGCACGCTTGACAAGAGTCCCGCCCTGAACATGTGTACATGCCGACAATCAACCACAGTCATAGCCACCTGCTGGCAACAGGAAGTGATGTTTAACGAGCAGCCCCGCCGCGACGTTTGACCGACATGCACAAAATTTCTGTCGTACATCTATCATGTACAGACGCACAAAAAAGCCTCTTGGAGCGATGCCCTAAACTCAACAGGAAGTCGGCCATTTTGAATTTTATGGCAATTTTTGGATGATTTACACTCTCCGTATTTCGATGAACTCCTCCTAGGGATTTAGTCGGATCGACTTCAAATTTCTGCTGTTCCTTCTAAAGGCATTGACGATGAAAAGTTGTGCTATCTGGCGCTTTTGTCAATGGGCGTGTCCGTGGCGTGGCGTCGAAGATCAAGTCTTCGCCATGACACAGGAAGTGGTTGTAACTTCACTGAACATGCTCACATCTGCACCAAACTTTCCATGTACGATAAGAGTCCCGCCCTGAACTCATGTACATGCAGACATTAAACCATAGTCATAGCGCCACCTGCTGGCAACAGGAAGTGAGGTACAAAACCTTCATGCAACGTCCAAAGCCCGTAGTGAATGCATAGTCGCGTCTGGAGACCTCCAGAACATGCAACGCGACGCATCACACCCGACGCCGCTACGTATGCGAGGGTCCACCATCGCTGCTTGCAGCTTTAATTTTTTTTTTCTTTATTATTATTATTTTTCTGCAAAGTAAGCTCATTTTTCAGCGGCCGCAACATGCTCGAAAACTCACCAAATTTGGCACGCGTGTCAGGACTGGTGAAAAATTTCAGTATTTTGTGGGTTTCAGCGGATCGGCGTAGCAAAATGGCTTCGCTAAGCCACCTAGAAAATTAGAAAAAATTAGCCCCTCGTCCACGTTCGACCTACATGGACTAAATTTGGTAGGGACGTGTATCATATCAAGACGCTACAAAAAAGCCTCAAGAACCCTTACCCTAAACTCGACAGGAAGTCCGCCATTTTGAATTTTGCCGCCATTTTGGGACGATTACGCACACTCCGTACTTTGACGAACTCCTCCTAGGGATTTAGTCGGATCGACTTCAAATTTCTGCTGTGCCTTCTAAAGGCATTGACGATGTAAAGTTGTGCTATCTGCGCATTTTCAGCCGATGGGCGTGTCCGTGGCGCCGATGATTCGCCATGAAACAGGAAGTTGTAGTAACTTGGCTGTACATGCTCAGATCTGCACACAATTTTGCACGTTTGACAAGAGTCCCGCCCTGAACAAATGTACATGCCGAAATTCACCCCCAGTCATAGCGCCACCTGCTGGCAACAGGAAGTCAATTTTAACGACGCAGCCCCGCCGCGACGTTTGACCGACATGATACGAAATTTCTGTGGTACATCTATCATGTCCAGATGCACAAAAGCCTCTTGGAGCCGATGCCCTAAACTCAACAGGAAGTCGGCCATTTTGAATTTTATGGCAAAGTTTTGGTGATTTACACACTCCGTGATTTTAACTAACTCCTCCTAGAGATAGAGTCGGATCGACTTCAAATTTCTGATATGCCTTCTAAAGGCATTGACGATGTAAAGTTGTGCTATCTGCGCGTTTTCGTCAATCGCCGTGTCCGTGGCGTGGCGTCAAAGATCAACTCTTCGCCATGACACAGGAAGTGGTTGTAACTTTACTGTAGATGCTCAGATCTGCACAAAATTTTACACGCTTGACAAGAGTCCCACCCTCAACACATGTACATGCCGACATTCACCCACAGTCATAGCGCCACCTGCTGGCAACAGGAAGTGAGGTACAAAACCTTCATGCAACGTCCGAATCGCGCTGCAAATGCACAGATGCACCGGCCGAGCTCCAGAATATGCAACGCGGATGCATCACAACCCGACACGCTACAGGTGCGAGGGCCCGCCCATCGCTGCTTGCAGCTTTAATTAGGGCCCGAGCACGAACCGTGCGAGGACCCTATTGAAATTGTAAGGATTATTTTTTTTTCTTTTTTCTTTTTTTCTTTTTCTGCAAAGTAAGCCCCATTTTAGCGGTCGCTAACATGCTCGAAAACTCACCAAATTTGGCACGCGTGTCAGGACTGGTGAAAATTTCAGTATTTTGTGGGTTTCGGCGATGCGGCGTGGCAAAATGGCTTCGCTAGCGCCACCTAGAAAATTGGAAAAATTAGCCCTCGTCCACGCTCGACCAACATGCACGAAATTTGGTGGGGACGTGTATCATATCAAGACGCACAAAAAAGCCTCAAGAACCCATACCCTAAACTCGACAGGAAGTCCGCCATTTTGAATTTGGTGTCCATTTTGGGACGATTCGCACACTCCGTACTTTAACTAACTCCTCCTAGGGATTAAGTCGGATCGCCTTCAAATTTCTGATGTGCCTTCTAAAGGCATTGACGATGAAAAGTTGTGCTCTCTGCGCGCTTTCGTCAATGAGCGTGTCCGGTGGCGTCGATGACTCGCCATGAAACAGGAAGTTGTTGTAACTTCAGTGTACATGCTCAGATCTTGACGAAGTTTGGCACTTTTGACAAGAGTCCCGCCCTGAACAAATCTACATGCCGACATTCAACCACAGTCATAGCGCCACCTGCTGGCAACAGGAAGTGACCTTTATCGAAGCAGCCCCGATGCACATTTGACCTACATGTAACGAAATTTCTGTGGTACATCTATCATGTCCAGACGCACAAAAAAGCCTCTTGGAGCAATGCCCTAAACCCGACAGGAAGTCGGCCATTTTGAGTTGTGCGACCATTTTGGGACGATTTACACACTCCGTACTTTAACGAACTCCTCCTAGGGATTTAGTCGGATCGACTTCAAAATTCTGCTGTGCCTTCAAAAGGCATTGACGATGAAAAGTTGTGCTATCTGCGGGTTTTGTCAATGGACGTGTCCATGGCGTCGCGTCAAAGATCAAGTCTTCGCCATGACACAGGAAGTGGTTGTAACTTCACTGTACATGCTCAGACCTGCACGAAATTTTACATGTTTGACAAGAGTCCCGCCCTGAACACATGTACATGCCGACATTCACCCACAGTCATAGCGCCACCTGCTGGCAACAGGACGTTAGGTACAACAACTTCATGCAACGTCCGAATCGCGTGAGCAAATGAACAGCCACACCGGCAGAGCTCCAGAATATGCAACGCGGCCGCCTCACACCCCGACGCGCTACAGGTGCGAGGGCCCGACCATCGCTGCTTGCAGCTTTAATTATTATTATTTTTCTGCAAAGTAAGCTCAATTTTCGCGGCGCAACATGCTCGAAAACTCACCAAATTTGGCACACATGTCAGGACTGGTGAAAAATTTCAGTATTTTGGGGGTTTCGCGGACGGCGTGGCAAAATGGCTCGCTAAGCGCACCTAGAAAATTAGAAAAAATTAGCCCCTCGTCCCTGTTCGACCTACATGCACGAAATTCGGTGGGGACGTGTATCATATCAAGACGCACCAAAAAGCCTCAAGAACCCATACCCTAAACTCGACAGGAAGTCCGCCATTTTGAATTTTGCCGCCATTTTGGGACGATTCACACACTCCGTACTTTAACTAACTCCTCCTAGGGATTTAGTCGGATCGACTTCAAATTTCTGCTGTGCCTTCTAAAGGCATTGAAGATGTAAAGTTGTGCTATCTGCGCGTTTTCGTCAATGGGCGTGTCCGTGGCGTCGATGATTCGCCATGAAACAGGAAGTTGTAGTAACTTGGCTGTACATTCTGAGATCTGCACGAAATTTTACACGCTTGACAAGAGTCCCGCCCTGAACACATGTACATGCCGACATTCAACCCCAGCCATAGCGCCACCTGCTGGCAACAGGAAGTGACCTTTAACGAAGCAGCCCCCGCCGCACGTTTGACCTACATGTACGACATTTCTGTGGCACGTGTACTATGTCCAGATGTACCAAAAAGCCTCTTGGAGTGATGCCCTACACCCGACAGGAAGTCGGCCATTTTGAATTTTAGGGCAAAGTTTTGGTGATTTACACACTCTGTACTTTAACTATCTCCTCCTAGGGATTTGGTCGGATCGACTTCAAATTTCTGGTGTACCTTCTAAAGGCATTGACGATGAAAAGTTGTGCTATCTGCGCGTTTTTGTCAATCGGCGTGTCCGTGGCGTGACGTCAAAGATCAACTCATCGCCATGACACAGGAAGTTATTGTAACTTCACTGTAGATGCTCAGATCTGCACAAAATTTTACACGCTTGACAAGAGTCCCGCCCTGAACAGATCTACATGCCTACATTCACCCACAGTCATAGCGCCACCTGCTGGCAACAGGAAGTGATCTTGTTGTGACCTTTAACAAAGCAGCCCCCGCCCAACGTCTGCCCTACATTTATGAAATTTCTATGGCACATGGATCATGTCCAGACACACAAAAAAAGCCTCTTGGCCAACTCCCCCAATCTCAACAGGAAGTCGGCCATTTTGAATTTTAGGGTAAAGTTTTGGTGATTTACACACTCTGTACTTTAACTATCTCCTCCTAGAGATATAGTCAGATCGACTTCAAATTTCTGCTGTGCCTTCTAAAGGCATTGACGATGAAAAGTTGTGCTATCTGCGCGTTTTCGTCAATGGACGTGTCCGTATGGCGATGGCGTCAAAGATCAACTCTTACGCCATGACACAGGAAGTGGCTGTAACTTCACTGTAGATTCTCACATCTGCACAAAACTTTACATGTAGGATAAGAGTCCCGCCCTGAACACATTTACATGCCCAAATTCACCCACAGTCATAGCGCCACCTGCTGGCAACAGGAAGTGAGGTACAAAACCTTCATGCAGCGTCCGAAGCACGTTGCAAATGCATAGCCGCACCGGCCGAGCTCCAGAATATGCAACGCGGCTGCATCACACCCCGACGCGCCACATGTGCGAGGGCCCGACCATCGCTGCTTGCAGCTTTAATTTTTTCTTTATTTTTCTGCAAAGTAACCTCGATTTTCGGGGCCTCAACGTGCTCGAAAACTCACCAAATTTGGCACGCATGTCAGGACTGGTGAAAAAATTTCAGTATTTTGTGGGTTTCAGCGGATCGGCGTGGCAAAATGGCTTCGCTAAGCGCCACCTAGAAAATTAGAAAAAATTAGCCCTCGTCCACGTTCGACCTACATGCACGAAATTTGGTGGGGACGTGTATCATATCAAGACGCACAAAAAGCCTCAAGAACCCATACCCGAAACTTCGACAGGAAGTCCGCCATTTTGAATTTGGCGGACATTTTGGGACGATTCGCACAGTCCGTACTTTAACGAACTCCTCCTAGGGATTTAGTCGGATCGACCTCAAATTTCTGCTGAGCCTTCTAAAGGCATTGACGATGTAAAGTTGTTGCTATCTGCGGCGTTTTCGTCAATGAGCGTGTCCGATGGCGGCGATGATTCGCCATGAAACAGGAAGTTGTTGTAACTTCAGTGTACATGCTCAGATCGGCACCAAATTTTGTACATTTGACAAGAGTCCCGTCCTGAACAAATCTACATGCACACATTCACGACCGGTGATAGCGCCACCTGCTGGCAACAGGAAATCACCTTCAACGAAACAGCCCCCGCCCCACGTTTCACCTACATGCACAACATTTTTTGGGGACATGTATATATATAGGGGATCGAGCTGAATCTCCTGGTATAGGCCACGCCCATTTCCGCCTTCAATTTTTTGCGCAAAATCACGAAAACTGACTAGCCACTCAGAATTAACTCCTCCGAAACCGCCAAGTCCGATCGACACCAAATTTGGCATGGACCATCTCCGGACACACATCATACTGGCTTGTGCTCCCCAGATCGATCACGCAAAAAACTGTTCCCGCTATAAGCTAACGATTACTCACGCAAAACGCTAGCAACACTAACTTATGTCATATCTTTGCTGTGGAATGTCCAATCGACACCAAACTCGGAGGACTTATGTGGGACGCCCCCCTGAGGGCCTGTGCACAATTTGGTGCAACTAGCCCCCAGGTGGCGCTGTTTAACGCGAAAAATATGTTCTGGTATAACCGCAAGTCGCATTGACGTGAACTTTGTGCCAAATTGTTCAGCATGGTCCCCTGACCTCAGGTACCACAGTGCATCCTAATGTGCCCATAGGTGGCGCTGTTATTGGGGATTAAACACGGAAAAGAATCCCATTGACTTACATTAATTTTATATCTCCGGAACCGCAGGTCAGATTGACACCAAATTTGGGTCAATTGTTCCCCGTGAGCCCCTGATTACACCTGACAAATTTGGTGCAATTCGCCTTATAGGTGGCGCTACAATCGCAGCTCAAATACTGTGGAGAAATCCCATTCATTTCAATGGCATTACAACCAACAAACATTTTGCCTTCTAACTACGCATGTCTACATCACACATTTATAAACTTTATGTCACCGTGTTTGGGGGATACTGCTGATTCATATGGTATAGGACACGCCTCTGTGCGATGACGTTTTCCTTTTGCAAAATTGCAAAAACAGGAACTGATGTCATATCTTATCTTTGGAATGGCTGATTGACACCAAACTTGGGTGCCTTATGTGCCACGACTTCCTGATAGGCTGTGTGACTTTTGAAGCCAATGCGGCTCGTGATTGGGACACAGGAAGTGGCGTATAACACCGTCCACGCAGCATCCGAAGCGCATAGCAAATTCACAGCCACAAAGGCAGAGGTCCGAATTTCGCGAAGAGCAGCCTACGCTCGACGGCGCCACGTAATGCGAGGGCCGTCCATCGCTGCTTGCAGCTTTAATTTTCTTTTCTTTCTTTTTTCTTTTTTTCTGCAAAGTAAGCTCAATTTTCAGCGGCGCTAACATGCCTCGAAAACTCACCAAATTTGGCAAGCGTGTCAGGACTGGTGAAAAATTTCAGTATTTTGTGGGTTTCAGCGGATCGGCGGGGCAAAATGGCTCGCTAAGCGCCACCTAGAAAATTAGAAAAATTAGCCCCTCGTCCACGTTCGACCTACATGCACGAAATTTGGTGGGGACGTGTATCTTATCAAGGCGCACAAAAAAGCCTCAAGAACCCATACCCTAAACTTCGACAGGAAGTCCGCCATTTTGAATTTGGTGGCCATTTTGGGACGATCTGCACGCCGTTGCTTTAACGAACTCCTCCTAGGGATTTAGTCGGATCGACTTCAAAATTCTGCTGTGCCTTCTCAAGGCATTGAAGATGTAAAGTTGTTGCTATCTGCGCGTTTTAGATCGATGGAAGTGTCCGTGCCGTCGCCGATTACAGCCATGAAACAGGAAGTTGGAGTAACTTCGCTATAAATGCTCAGATCTGCACCAAATTTTGCACATTTGACAAGAGTCCCGCCCTGAACACATGTACATGCCAACATTCAACCACAGTCATAGCGCCGCCTGCTGGCGTACAGGAAGTGCCCTTTAACGGAGCAGCCCCCGCCGCACGTTTGACCTACACTTATGAAATTTCTGTGGCACATGTATCATGTCCAGACGTACCAAAAAGCCTCTTGGAGCGATGCCCTAAACTCCACAGGAAGTCGGCCATTTTGAATTTTATGGCCATTTTTGGACTATTTACTCACTCCCTACTTTAACTAACTCCTTCTAGGGATTTAGTCGGATCGACTTCAAATTTCTGCTGTGCCTTCTAAAGGCATTGACGATGCAAAGTTGTGCTATCTGCGGCGTTTTCGTCAATGGACGTGTCCGATGGCGTCGATGATTCAGCCATGAAACAGGAAGTTGTTGTAACTTCATTGTACATGCTCAGATCTGCACGAAATTTTACACGTAGCATGACAGTCCTGCCCTGAACAAACCTACATGCCGACATTCACCCCCAGTCATAGCGCCACCTGCTGGCAGCCGAAAGTGACCTTTAACGGAACAGCCCCGGACCACGTTTGACCTACATGTACACAATTTCTGTGGCACATGGATCATGTCCAGACGTACCAAAAGCCTCCTGGAGCGATGCCGTAAACCAAACAGGAAGTCCGCCATTTTGAATTTTATGGCAATTTTGGATGATTTACACACTCCATATTTTAACTGAACTCCTCCTAGGGATTTAGTCGGATTGACTTCAAATTGCTGCTTTGCCTTCTCAAGGCACTGGCGATGTAAAGTTGTGCTATCTGCGGCGTTTTCATCGATGGACGTGTCCGATGGCGTCGATGATTCAGCCATGAAACAGGAAGTTGTTATAACTTGGCTGTACATGCTCAGATCTGCACAAAATTTTACACATTTAATAAGACTCCGCCCTTAACACATGTACATGCTGCGATTCACCCCAATCATAGCGCCACCTGCTGGCAACAGGAAGTGAGGTACAAAACCTTCCTGCAGCCTCGGAGCGCATAGAAAATTCACAGCCCGTCACGCGAGGGTGCACAATAGGCAACGCGACCAGCTCACACCCGACGACGCTACAGGTGCGAGGGCCATCATCGCTGCTTGCAGCTTTAATTTTTTTTTTTTCTTTCTTTCTTTATTTTTCTGCAAAGTAAGCTCAATTTTCGCGGTCGCAACATGCTCGAAAACTCACCAAATTTGGCAAGCATGTCAGGACTGGTGAAAAATTTCAGTATTTTGGGGTTTCAGCTGGACGGGCGGGCAAAATGGCTTGCTAGCGCCACCTAGAAAATTAGAAAAATTAGCCCCTCGTCCACGTTCGACCTACATGCACGAAACTTCGGTGGGG
Source organism: Lepomis macrochirus (assembly GCA_024633595.2). Classification (NCBI taxonomy): domain Eukaryota; kingdom Metazoa; phylum Chordata; class Actinopteri; order Centrarchiformes; family Centrarchidae; genus Lepomis; species Lepomis macrochirus. Next base: position 33,942,302 of record JALXJV020000005.1, read on the forward strand.
GCGTGTATCATATCAAGACGCACAAAAAAGCCTCAAGAACCCATACCCTAAACTTGACAGGAAGTCCGCCATTTTGAATTTGGCGCCATTTTGGGACGATTCACACACTCCGTACTTTAACTAACTCCTCCTAGGGATTTAGTCGGATCGACTTCAAATTTCGGCTGTGCCTTCTAAAGGCATTGACGATGAAAAGTTAGTGCTATCTGCGGCGTTTTCGTCAATGGGCGTGTCCGTGGAGTCGATGATTACGCCATGAAACAGGAAGTTGTTGTAACTTGGCTGTACATGCTCAGATCTGCACGAAATTTTACACGCTTGACAAGAGTCGTGCCCTGAACAAATCTACATGCCGACATTTACCCGCAGTCATAGCGCCACCTGCTGGCGAATGGAAGTGACCTTTAACGAACCAGCCCCCGCCGCACGTTTTATCTACACGCACAAAATTTTTGGGGGACATGTATCATGTCAAGAGGTACAAAAAAGCCTCTTGGAGCGATGCCCTAAACCCAACAGGAAGTCGGCCATTTTGAATTTTGGCGCCATTCTTGCATGATTTACACACTCCGTACTTTAACTAACTCCTCCTAGGGAGTTAGGCGGATCGACATCAAATTTCTGCTGTGCCTTCTAAAGGCATTGGCGATGTAAAGTTGTGTGCTATCTGCGCGTTTTAGTCAATGGACGTGTCCGTGGCGTCGATGATTCAGCCATGAAACAGGAAGTTGTTGTAACTTCATTGTACATGCTCAGATCTGCACAAAATTTCACACGCTTCACAAGAGTCCGCCCTCAACAAATCTACATGCCAACATTCACCCACAGTCATAGCGCCACCTGCTGGCAACAGGAAGTGACCTTTAACGAAGCAGCCCCCACCCCACGTTTAACCTACAGTTACGGAATTTCTGTGGTATATCTATCATGTCCAGACGCACAAAAAAGCCTCTTGGAGCAGTGCCCGAAACCAAACAGGAAGTCAGCCATTTTTATTTTTGTGGCCATTTTTGGACGATTTACACACTCTGTATTTTAACGAACTCCTCCTAGAGATGTAGTCGGATCGATTTCAGATTTCTGCTGTGCCTTCTAAAGGCATTGACGATGAAAAGTCGTTTTCGTCAATGGGCGTGTCCGTGGCGTGGCGTCAAAGATCAACTCTTCGCCATGACACAGGAAGTGGTTGTAACTTCACTGTAGAAGCTTAGATCTGCATGAAATTTTACACTTTTGACAAGAGTCCCGCCCTGAACACATGTAAATGCTGACATTCACCCACAGTCATAGCGCCACCTGCTGGCAACAGGAAGTGAGGTACAAAACCTTCATGCAACGTCCAAAGCCTGTAGTAAATGCACAGCCGCGACCGGCAGAGCTCCATAATAAACAACAGCGTCGCCTTAGCTCGACGTGCCACGTAATGCGAGGGCCGCTACATCGCTGCTTGCAGCTTTAATTTTTTTTTTTTTTCTTTATTATTATTTTTCTGCAAAGTAAGCTCAATTTTCCGCGGCCGCAACATGCTCGAAAACTCACCAAATTTGGCACGCATGTCAGGACTGGTGAAAAATTTCAGTATTTTAGTGGGTTTTCGCGGACGGGCGGGGCAAAATGGCTCGCTAAGCCACCTAGAAAATTAGAAAAAACTAGCCCTCGTCCACGTTCAGACCTACATGCACGAAATTTGGTGGGGACTTCTATCATATCAAGGCGCACAAAAAAAGCCTCAAGAACCCATACCCTAAACACGACAGGAAGTCCGCCATTTTGAATTTAGCAGCCATTTTGGGACGATTTACACACTCCGTACTTTAACGAACTCCTCCTAGGGATTTAGTCGGATCAACTTCAAATTTCTACTGTACCTTCTAAAGGCATTGAAGAGCTTAAGTTGTGCTCTCTGCGCGTTTTCGTCAATGGGCGTGTCCGTGGCGTTGGTGATTCGCCATGAAACAGGAAGTTGTTGTAACTTGGCTGTACATGCTCAGATCTGCAAGAAAATTTGCACGTTTGACAACAGTCCCGCCCTGAACACATGTACATGCCGACATTCAACCACAGTCATAGCGCCACCTGCTGGCAACAGGAAGTGATGTTTTACGAAGCAGCCCCCGCCGCACGTTTGACCGAGATGCACGAAATTTCTGTGGTACATCTATCATGTACAGACGCACAAAAAAGCCTCTTGGAGCGATGCCCTAAACTCAACAGGAAGTCGGCCGTTTTGAATTTTATGGCAATTTTTGGATGATTTACACGCTCGGTATTTCGACGAACTCCTCCTAGGGATTTAGTCGGATCGACTTCACATTTCTGCTGTTCCTTCTCAAGGCATTGGCGATGAAAAGTTGTGCTATCTGCGCGTTTTCGTCAATGGGCGTGTCCGTGGCGTGGCGTCAAAGATCAAGTCTTCGCCATGACACAGGAAGTGGTTGTAACTTCACTGAACATGCTCACATCTGCACCAAACTTTCCATGTAGGATAAGAGTCCCACCCTAAACTCATGTACATGCAGACATTCAACCATAGTCATAGCGCCACCTGCTGGCAACAGGAAGTGACCTTTAACGAAGCAGCCCCCGCCGCACGTTTGACCTGCATGTACGAAATTTCTGTGGCACATGGATCATGTCCAGATGTACAAAAAAGCCTCTTTGACCACTCCCCTAATCTCAACAGGAAGTCGGCCATTTTGAATTTTATGGCAAAGTTTTGGTGATTTACACACTCCGTATTTTAACTAACTCCTCCTAGGGATTTAGTCGGATCGACTTCAAATTTCTGCTGTGCCTTCTAAGGCCATTGGCGATGAAAAGTTGTGCTCTCTGCGGCGTTTTCGTCAATGGACGTGTCCGATGGCGTCGATGATTCGCCATGAAACAGGAAGTTGTTGTAACTTGGCTGTACATGCTCACATCTGCACCAAACTTTACATGTAGGATAACAGTCCCGCCCTGAACACATGTACATGCCGACATTCACCAACAGTCATAGCGCTACCTGCTGCCAACAGGAAGTGAGGTACAAAACCTTCATGCAACGTCCAAATCGCGTAGCAAATGCACAGATACACCGGCCGAGCTCCAGAATATGCAACGCGGCAGCGTCACACCCCGACGTGCTACATGTGCGAGGGCCCGCCCATCGCTGCTTGCAGCTTTAATTAGGGCCCGAGCACGAAACGTGCGAAGGACCCTATTGAAACTGTTAGGATTATTAGGGCCCGAGCACTAACGGTGCGAGGACCCTATTGAAACTGTTAGGATTATTTTTTTTCTTTCTTTATTATTTTTTCTGCAAAGTAAGCTCATTTTTAGCGGTCGCTAACATGCTTCGAAAACTCACCAAATTTGGCACGCATGTCAGGACTGGTGAAAAATTTCATATTTTGTGGGTTTCGCGGACGGGCGGGGCAAAATGGCTTGCTAGCGCCACCTAGAAAATTAGAAAAAATTAGCCCCTCGTCCACGTTCCACCTACATGTACGAAATTTGGTGGGGACGTGTATCATATCAAGACGCACAAAAAAGCCTCAAGAACCCATACCCTAAACTCGACAGAAAGTCCGCCATTTTGAATTTAGCGGCCATTTTTGGACGACTTACACACTCAGTACTTTAACTAACTCCTCCTAGGGATTTAGTCGGATTGACTTCAAATTTCTGCTGTGCCTTCTAAAGGCATTGACGATGTAAAGTTGTGCTCTCTGCGCGTTTTGCGATCAATGGACGTGTCCGATGGCGTCGATGATTCAGCCATGAAACAGGAAGTTGTAATAACTTGGCTGTACATGCTCAGATCTGCACGAAATTTGACACGTTAAAATAAGGGTCCGCCCTGAACACATGTACATGCAGACATTGACCCACAGTCATAGCGCCACCTGCTGGCAACAGGAAGTGACCTTTAACGAAGCAGCCCCCGCCGCACGTTTGACCTACATGTATGAAATTTCTGTGGCACATGTACCATGTCCAGACGCACAAAAAAGCCTCTTGGAGCGATGCCCTAAACTCAACAGGAAGTCGGCCATTTTGAATTGTGTGTCCATTTTTGGATGATTTACATACTCCGTACTTTGACAAACTCCTCCTAGGGATTTAGTCCGATCGATTTCAAATTTCTGCTGTGCCTTCTTACGGCATCGGCGATGAAAAGTTGTGCTATTTGCGCGTTTTACGTCAATGGGCGTGTCCGTGGCGTGGCGTCAAAGATCAAGTCATCGCCATGACAGAGGAAGTGGTTGTAAATTTACTGTGAATGCTCAGATCCGTACGAAGTTTTACATGTTTAATAAGAGTCCGCCCTCAAAACATGTACATGCCAACATTCACCAACAGTCATAGCGCCACCTGCTGGTAACAGGAAGTGAGGTACAAAACCTTCATGCAACGTCGAATCGGCGTAGAAAATGCACAGAGCGCACCGGCAGAGCTCCAGAATATGCAACGCGGCGCATCACACACCGACGTCGCGACAGGTGCGAGGGCCGCCCATCGCTGCTTGCAGCTTTAATATTTCTTTTTTCTTTTTTTTCTGCAAAGTAAGCTCAATTTTCGCTGCCGCAACATGCTCGAAAACTCACCAAATTTGGCACGCATGTCAGGACTGGTGAAAAATTTCAGTATTTTGTGGGTTTCAGCGGATGGATGGGCGAAATGGCTTCGCTAAGCCACCTAGAAAATTAGAAAAAATTAGCCCTCGTCCCCGTTCGACCTACATGGACGAAATTTGGTGGGGGCGTGTATCATGTCAAGGCAGCACAAAAAAGCCTCAAGAACCCATACCCTAAACTTCGACAGGAAGTCCGCCATTTTGAATTTGGCGGACATTTTGGGACGATTCACACACTCCGTGCTTTAACGAACTCCTCCTAGGGATTTTGTCGGATCGACTTCAAATTTCTGCTGTGCCTTCTAAAGGCATTGGCGATGAAAAGTTGTGCTATCTGCGGCGTTTTAGATCGATAGGCGTGTCCGATGGCGTCGATGATTAAGCCATGAAACAGGAAGTTGTAGTAACTTCGCTATACATGGTCATATCTGCACCTAATTTTGCACGTTTAACAAGAGTCCCGGCCCGAACAAATCTACATGCCGACATTCACCCACAGTCATAGCGCCACCTGCTGGCAACAGGAAGTGACGTTTAACGAAGCAGCCCCCGACCCACGTTTGACCTACATGTACGAAATTTCTGTGGCACATCTAACATGTCCAGTCGCACAAAAAAGCCTCTTGGAGCTATGCCCTAAACCCAACAGGAAGTCGGCCATTTTGAATTTTATGGTAATTTTTTTGTGATTTACACACTCTGTACTTTAACGAACTCCTCCTAGGGATTTTGTCGGATCGACTTCAAATTTCTGCTGTGCCTTCTAAAGGCATTGACGATGTAAAGTTGTGCTATCTGTGCGTTTTCGTCAATGGACGTGTCCGTGGCGTCGCTGATTCGCCACGAAACAGGAAGTTGTTGCAACTTGGCTGTATATGCTCAGATCTGCACGAAATTTTGCACGTTTGACAAGAGTCCCGCCCTGAACACATGTACATGCCGAAATTGGCCCACAGTCATAGCGCCACCTGCTGGCAACAGGAAATGACCTTTAACGAAGCAGCCCCCGACCCACGTTTAACATTCAGTCTCGGAATATCTGTGGTATATCTATCATGTCCAGACGTACAAAAAAGCCTCTTGGCCCACTCCCCTAAACTCAACAGGAAGTCGGCCATTTTTTATTTTATGGCAACGTTTTGGTGATTTACACACTACGTACTTTAACTAACTCCTCCTAGGGATTTAGTCGGATCGACTTCAAGTTTCTGCTGTGCCTTGTAAAGGCATTGACGATGAAAAGTTGTGCTATCTGCGCGTTTTCGTCAATCGGCGTGTCCGTGGCGTGGCGTCAAAGATCAAGTCTTAGCCATGACACAGGAAGTGGTTGTAACTTCAGTGTACTTGCTCAGATCTGTACGAAATTTTACATGTTTAATAACAGCCTCGCCCTGAACACATTTACATGCTGACATTCACCCACAGTCAAAGCGCCACCTGCTGGCAACAGGAAGTGAGGTTCAAAACCTTGATGCAGCGTCAGAAACGCATAGAAAATTCACAGCCGCGCAGGCAGGGGTCCAAAATAGGCAACGCGGCCAGCTCACACCCCGACGCGCTACATGTGCGAGGGCCCGCCCATCGCTGCTTGCAGCTTTAATTTTTTTTTTTTTTTTTCTTTATTAGGGCCCGAGCACTAACGGTGCGAGGACCCTATTGAAACTGTTAGGATTATTTTTTTTCTTTCTTTATTATTTTTCTGCAAAGTAAGCTCAATTTTCGCGGTCGCAACATGCTCGAAAACTCACCAAATTTGGCACGCATGTCAGGACTGGTGAAAAATTTCAGTATTTTGTGGGTTTCAGTGGACGGCGGGGCAAAATGGCTCGCTAGCGCCACCTAGAAAATTAGAAAAAATTAGCCCTCGTCCACGTTCGACCTACATGGACCGAAATTTGGTGGGGACGTGTATCATATCAAGACGCACAAAAAAGCCTCAAGGACCCATACCGAAACTTCGACAGGAAGTCCGCCATTTTGAATTTGGCGGACATTTTGGAGACGATTCGCACAGTCCGTACTTTAACGAACTCCTCCTAGGGATTTAGTCGGATCGACCTCAAATTTCTGCTGTGCCTTCTAAAGGCATTGATGATGTAAAGTTGTGCTATCTGCGGCGTTTTCGTCAATGGACGTGTCCGTGGCGTTGATGATTACGCCATGAAACAGGAAGTTGTAGTAACTTTAGTGTACATGCTCAGATCTGCCGCGAAATTTTGCACGTTTGACAAGAGTCCGCCCTGAACATGTGTACATGCCGACAATCAACCACAGTCATAGCGCCACCTGCTGGCAACAGGAAGTGATGTTTAGCGAAGCAGCCCCGCCGCACGTTTGACCGACATGCACAAAATTTCTGTCGTTACATCTATCATGTACGGACGCACAAAAGCCTCTTGGAGCGATGCCCTAAACTCAACAGGAAGTCGGCCATTTTGAATTTTATGGCAATTTTTGGATGATTTACACGCTCCGTATTTCGACTGAACTCCTCCTAGGGATTTAGTCGGATCGACTTCAAATTTCTGCTGTGCCTTCTTAAGGCATTGAAGATGTAAAGTTGTGCTATCTGGCGCATATGTGTCAATGGGCGTGTCTGTGGCGTGGCGTCAAAGATCAACTCTTCGCCATGACACAGGAAGTGGTTGATAACTTCACTGTAGATGCTCAGATCTGCACAAAATTTTACACGCTTGACAAGAGTCCCGCCTGAACAGATCTCCATGCCGACATTCACCCACAGTCAGAAGCCACCTGCTGTCAAATGGAAGTGACCTTGTTGTGACCTTTAACAAAGCAGCCCCCGCTCAACGTCTGCCCTACATGTATGGAATTTCTATGGCACATGGATCATGTCCACACGCACAAAAAAGCCTCTTGGCCTGCTCCCCTAATCTCAACAGGAAGTCAGCCATTTTGAATTTTAGGGCAAAGTTTTGGTGATTTACACACTCTGTACTTTAACTATCTCCTCCTAGGGATTTGGTCGGATCGACTTCAAATTTCTGCTGTACCTTCTAAAGGCATTGACGATGAAAAGTTGTGCTATCTGCGCGTTTTCGTCAATGGGCGTGTCCGTGGCGTGGCGTCGAAGATCAAGTCTTCGCCATGACACAGGAAGTGGTTGTAACTTCACTGAACATGCTCACATCTGCACCACACTTTCCATGTAGGATAAGAGTCCCGCCCTGAACTCATGTACATGCCGACATTCAGCCCCAGTCATAGCGCCGCCTGCTGGCAACAGGAAGTGAGGTACAAAACCTTCATGCAACTTCCGAATCGAATAGTAAATGCTCAGCCGCACCAGCAGACCTCCAGAATATGCAACGCGGCCGCATCACACCCCGACGCGCAACAGGTGCGAGGGCCCGGCCATCGCTGCTTGCAGCTTTAATTATTATTATTTTTCTGCAAAGTAAGCTCATTTTTCGCGGCCGCAACATGCTCGAAAACTCACCAAATTTGGCACGCGTGTCAGGACTGGTGAAAAATTTCAGTATTTTGTGGGTTTCAGCGGATGGCGTGGTAAAATGGCTCGCTAAGCCACCTAGAAAATTAGAAAAAATTAGCCCCTCGTCCACGTTCGACCTACATGGACCGAAATTTGGTAGGGACGTGTATCATATCAAGACGCACAAAAAAGCCTCAAGAACCCTTACCCTAAACTTCGACAGGAAGTCCGCCATTTTGAATTTTGCCGCCATTTTGGGACGATTCGCACACTCCGTACTTTGGCGAACTCCTCCTAGGGATTTAGTCGGATCGACTTCAAATTTCTGCTGTGCCTTCTAAAGGCATTGGCGATGTAAAGTTGTTGCTATCTGCGCATTTTCAGCCGATGAGCGTGTCCGTGGCGTCGATGATTCAGCCATGAAACAGGAAGTTGTAGTAACTTGGCTGTACATGCTCAGATCTGCACACAATTTTGCACGTTTGACAAGAGTCCCGCCCTGAACAAATGTACATGCCGAAATTCACCCCCAGTCATAGCGCCACCTGCTGGCAACAGGAAGTCAATTTTAACGACGCAGCCCCGGCCGCACGTTTGACCGACATGTACGAAATTTCTGTGGTACATCTATCATGTCCAGATGCACAAAAAAGCCTCTTGGAGCGATGCCCTAAACTCAACAGGAAGTCGGCCATTTTGAATTTTATGGCAAAGTTTTGGTGATTTACACATCCGTATTTTAACTAACTCCTCCTAGAGATAGAGTCGGATCGACTTCAAATTTCTGATATGCCTTCTAAAGGCATTGACGATGTAAAGTTGTGCTATCTGCTGGCGTTTTCGTCAATCGCCCGTGTCCGTGGCGATGGCGTCAAAGATCAACTCTTAAGCCATGACACAGGAAGTGGTTGTAACTTTACTGTAGATGCTCAGATCTGCACAAAATTTTACACGCTTGACAAGAGTCCCACCCTCAACACATGTACATGCCGACATTCACCCACAGTCATAGCGCCACCTGCTGGCAACAGGAAGTGAGGTACAAAACCTTCATGCAACGTCCGAATCGCGCTGCAAATGCACAGATGCACCGGCCGAGCTCCAGAATATGCAACGCGGATGCATCACAACCCGACACGCTACAGGTGCGAGGGCCCGCCCATCGCTGCTTGCAGCTTTAATTAGGGCCCGAGCACGAACCGTGCGAGGACCCTATTGAAATTGTAAGGATTATTTTTTTTTTTCTTTTTTCTTTTTTCTTTTTTCTGCAAAGTAAGCCCCATTTTCGCGGTCGCAACATGCTCGAAAACTCACCAAATTTGGCACGCGTGTCAGGACTGGTGAAAAAATTTCAGTATTTTGTGGGTTTCGGCGTACGGCGTGAGCAAAATGGCTCGCTAAGCCACCTAGAAAAGTGGAAAAAATTAGCCCTCGATCCACGTTCGACCAACATGCACGAAATTTGGTGGGGGCGTGTATCATATCAAGACGCACAAAAAAGCCTCAAGAACCCATACCCTAAACTCGACAGGAAGTCCGCCATTTTGAATTTGGTGTCCATTTTGGGACGATTCGCACCTCCGTACTTTAACTAACTCCTCCTAGGGATTAAGTCGGATCGCCTTCAAATTTCTGATGTGCCTTCTAAAGGCATTGACGATGAAAAGTTGTGCTCTCTGCGGCGTTTTTCGTCAATGAGCGTGTCCGATGGCGTCGATGACTCGCCATGAAACAGGAAGTTGTTGTAACTTCAGTGTACATGCTCAGATCTTGGCGAAGTTTGGCACTTTGACAAGAGTCCGCCCTGAACAAATCTACATGCCGACATTCAACCACAGTCATAGCGCCACCTGCTGGCAACAGGAAGTGACCTTTATCGAAGCAGCCCCGATGCACATTTGACCTACATGTACGAAATTTCTGTGGTACATCTATCATGTCCAGGCAGCACAAAAGCCTCTTGGAGCAATGCCCTAAACCCGACAGGAAGTCGGCCATTTTGAGTTGTCGCGACCATTTTGGGACGATTTACACACTCCGTACTTTAACGAACTCCTCCTAGGGATTTAGTCGGATCGACTTCAAAATTCTGCTGTGCCTTCAAAAGGCATTGGCGATGAAAAGTTGTTGCTATCTGCGGGTTTTGTCAATGAACGTGTCCATGGCGTCGCGTCAAAGATCAAGTCTTCAGCCATGACACAGGAAGTGGTTGTAACTTCACTGTACATGCTCAGACCTGCACGAAATTTTACATGTTTGACAAGAGTCCGCCCTGAACACATGTACATGCCGACATTCACCCACAGTCATAGCGCCACCTGCTGGCAACAGGGCGTTAGGTACAACAACTTCATGCAACGTCGAATCGCGTAGCAAATGAACAACCACACCGGCAGAGCTCCAGAATATGCAGCGCGGCCGCCTCACACCCCGACGCGCTACAGGTGCGAGGGCCCGACCATCGCTGCTTGCAGCTTTAATTATTATTATTTTTCTGCAAAGTAAGCTCAATTTTAGCGGCCGCAACATGCTCGAAAACTCACCAAATTTGGCACACATGTCAGGACTGGTGAAAAATTTCAGTATTTTGGGGTTTCAGCGGACGGCGTGGCAAAATGGCTTCGCTAAGCCACCTAGAAAATTAGAAAAATTAGCCCCTCGTCCCTGTTCGACCTACATGCGCGAAATTCGGTGGGGACGTGTATCATATCAAGACGCACCAAAAAGCCTCAAGAACCCATACCCTAAACTCGACAGGAAGTCCGCCATTTTGAATTTTGCCGCCATTTTGGGACGATTCACACACTCCGTACTTTAACTAACTCCTCCTAGGGATTTAGTCGGATCGACTTCAAATTTCTGCTGTGCCTTCTAAAGGCATTGAAGATGTAAAGTTGTGCTATCTGCGCGTTTTCGTCAATGGGCGTGTCCGTGGCGTCGATGATTCGCCATGAAACAGGAAGTTGTAGTAACTTGGCTGTACATTCTGAGATCTGCACGAAATTTTACACGCTTGACAAGAGTCCGCCCTGAACACATGTACATGCCGACATTCAACCCCAGCCATAGCGCCACCTGCTGGCAACAGGAAGTGACCTTTAGCGAAGCAGCCCCACGCATACGCTTGACCTACATGTACGACATTTCTGTGGCACGTGTACTATGTCCAGATGTACCAAAAAGCCTCTTGGAGTGATGCCCTACACCCGACAGGAAGTCGGCCATTTTGAATTTTAGGGCAAAGTTTTGGTGATTTACACACTCTGTACTTTAACTATCTCCTCCTAGGGATTTGGTCGGATCGACTTCAAATTTCTGGTGTACCTTCTAAAGGCATTGACGATGAAAAGTTGTGCTATCTGCGCGTTTTTGTCAATCGGCGTGTCCGTGGCGTGACGTCAAAGATCAACTCATCGCCATGACACAGGAAGTTATTGTAACTTCACTGTAGATGCTCAGATCTGCACAAAATTTTACACGCTTGACAAGAGTCCCGCCCTGAACAGATCTACATGCCTACATTCACCCACAGTCATAGCGCCACCTGCTGGCAACAGGAAGTGATCTTGTTGTGACCTTTAACAAAGCAGCCCCGCCCAACGTCTGCCCTACATTTATGAAATTTCTATGGCACATGGATCATGTCCAGACACACAAAAAAAGCCTCTTGGCCAACTCCCCCAATCTCAACAGGAAGTCGGCCATTTTGAATTTTAGGGTAAAGTTTTGGTGATTTACACACTCTGTACTTTAACTATCTCCTCCTAGAGATATAGTCAGATCGACTTCAAATTTCTGCTGTGCCTTCTAAAGGCATTGACGATGAAAAGTTGTGCTATCTGCGCGTTTTCGTCAATGGGCGTGTCCGTGGCGTGGCGTCAAAGATCAACTCTTCGCCATGACACAGGAAGTGGCTGTAACTTCACTGTAGATTCTCACATCTGCACAAAACTTTACATGTAGGATAAGAGTCCCGCCCTGAACACATTTACATGCCCAAATTCACCCACAGTCATAGCGCCACCTGCTGGCAACAGGAAGTGAGGTACAAAACCTTCATGCAACGTCCGAAGCACGTTGCAAATGCATAGCCGCACCGGCCGAGCTCCAGAATATGCAACGCGGCTGCATCACACCCCGACGCGCCACATGTGCGAGGGCCCGCCCATCGCTGCTTGCAGCTTTAATTTTTTTTTTTTTTCTTTATTTTTCTGCAAAGTAAGCTCATTTTTCGAGGCCTCAACATGCTCGAAAACTCACCAAATTTGGCACGCGTGTCAGGACTGGTGAAAAATTTCGTATTTTGTTGGTTTCGCGGACGGGCGTGGCAAAATGGCTCGCTAGCGCCACCTAGAAAATTAGAAAAAGTTAGCCCCTCGTCCCCGTTCGACCTACATGCACGAAATTTGGTGGGGACGTGTATCATATCAAGACGCACAAAAAAGCCTCAAGAACCCATACCCTCAACTCGACAGGAAGTCCGCCATTTTGAATTTGGTGGCCATTTTGGGACGATTTGCACACTCGTACTTTAACGAACTCCTCCTAGGGATTTAGTCCGATCGACTTCAAATTTCTGCTGTGCCTTCTCAAGGCATTGAAGATGTAAAGTTGTGCTATCTGCGGCGTTTTCGATCGATGGACGTGTCCGTGGCGTCGATGATTACGCCATGAAACAGGAAGTTGGAGTAACTTCAGTGTACATGCTCCAATCTGCTCGAAATTTTACATGTTTGACAAGAGTCCGCCCTGAACAAATCTACATGCCGACATTCACCCACAGTCATAGCGCCACCTGCTGGCAACAGGAAGTGACCTTTAACAAAGCAGCCCCGCTCACGTTTAACCTACAGTTATGGAATTTCTGTGGTATGTCTATCATGTACAGACACACAAAAAAGCCTCTTGGACCACTCCTCTAATCTCAACAGGAAGTCGGCCATTTTGAATTGTGCGTCCATTTCTGGATGATTTACACAGTCCGTACTTTAACAAACTCCTCCTAGGGATTTAGTCCGATCAACTTCAAATTTCTGCTGTGCCTTCTAAAGGCATTGACGATGTAAAGTTGTGCTATCTGCGCGCTTTCGTCAATGGGCGTGTCCGTGGCGTCGATGATTCGCCATGAAAGAGGAAGTTGTAGTAACTTGCCTGTCCATGCTCAGATCTGCACGAAATTTTGCACGTTTGACAAGAGTCCCACCCTGAACGAAACTACATGCCGACATTCAACCACAGTCATAGCGCCACCTGCTGGCAACAGGAAGTGACCTTTAACGAAGCAGCCCCCGGCCCACGTTTGACCTACATGTACAAACTTTCTGTGGCACATCTACCATGTCCAGACGCACAAAAAAGCCTCTTGGAGCGATGCCCTAAGGAAGTCAGCCATTTTGAATTTTGCAGCCATTTTTGGACGATTTACACACTCCATACTTTTACGAACTCCTCCTAGGGATTTAGTCGGATCGACTTCAAATTTCTGCTGTGCCTTCTAAAGGCATTGACGATGAAAAGTTGTGCTATCTGTGCGCTTTCGTCTATCGGCGTGTCCGTGGCGTGGCGTCGAACATCAAGTCTTCGCCATGACACAGGAAGTGCTTGTAACTTCAGTGTACATGCTCAGATCTGCATGAAATTTTACATGCTTGATAAGAGTCCCGCCCTGAACAAATCTACATGTCGACATTCACCACCAGTCATTGCGCCACCTGCTGGCAACAGGAAGTGAGATACAAAACCTTCATGCAACGTCCGAATCGAGTAGTAAATGCACAGCCACACTGGCAGAGCTCCAGAATATGCAACGCGGCCGCATCACACCCCGACGCGCTATAGGTGCGAGGGCCCGACCATCGCTGCTTGCAGCTTTAATTTAGAATGAATTCAATAGTTTTAAATAAAAGAAAACCAACTTGTCACATGACGAGGATTTGTAAAACACATTCTATTGTGATTTGGAGCTATACAAATAAAACTGAATTGATTTGAATTGAGATTACTACCATAATCCCCTTCCCCCACCACTCCACCACCTGCCCCGCCCCAAAACATAGTTGGACTTGCCACTAACAAGATTGCACAGCAATATTGCTCAAAAAGTTGCCCCCTGTATCATCAGCTTTACTGTTCTGAAAATGCTAACTGCAAGAGCCAGACATACGTACGAGCATATTGAGCTTGTGAGGGTCCAGCTGGTGCTTTGGGATTTTCATGGCCTCTGTGCCAGTGAGGCGACAATCCCAGGAAGCTAAATGAAAAGAAATGCAGTTGCAAATGAGTATAAAAATTTAGTTAGGCCAGTACTTCCACCTGGTTTACTTCATTTGCGTATCATTATAAACACTGTAATTCTATTGTTATAGCAAATCTTTGTTATTATTCTGTAATTTTCTTGAGCTAAGGCAGGAAATTCCAACTATGGGTTTAGCATTAAGTTGGTTAAAGTTGGCAAAGGGTAGGATCAACTTTTAAAAGTTGAATACAGCATCTATGACCATATAAACGGGCATAAAGTTGGGCAGTATTTTACATAACATCACAAGCTATTATATCGTGTGGTCAGGCACTGCAGGACACAAAACCATCATTTCAAGCGCAATTTCACATGTGTACACTTCTGACATAAAACAATTCTCACATGTGTACACTTTAACACTGCTGAGTTATTGGTCACTGTAATAATTCCCCCTCCATTGGTTGCAGTGAAGAGAAATCTCTAAAAAACAGTGTACCTTAAGAAGCTATCCATTTTTGACTATTAGTCTAACGCAGATGCTTAGCTGATGATTCACAGAAGCCTCAACTAAACTTTAGAATGAATTTATAAAAAAAATGTGGTGATGTCTTTACCGACTCTATGGGCAGGAATAATGATGACAGTGACCAATAACTTACTCAATGTGAACATGGACATGTGAGTATTAAGGTAGACTATAAAAATGTGACAGCAACATATTAGTTGCATTTATTACTCAGAAAACATCTGAAGATGGCAGGACTCTGTTTGGTAGTTGAAGTCTTTGGTGAAGATGGTGAGTCGGGGGCTGGTAGGCGAACTCAAGGGGGTCCAGGAAAAGTCTGACTATGGGCCTCAGCTGTTCCAGAACCAGTCTTGTCAGGGTTTTCACTATGTGGGAGGTCAGTGCTACAGGTCTGAGTACTGTTTCAGTCAAGAAGGTCGGAAGGTAAAACGCTACAACGATGGCATGTGAAATTTCCCATGGCAGAAAATGTGGCCTGAGTCACACAGCAAGCGGTTCAATGTCCGGGCTACAGATATGTTGTTTCACCGTAATGTGACCAGTATTCCACCATCTGTTGTTAACTAGAATGGCACGTCTCCCACCTTTACGTTTACTGCTCCCTGTTGGCGCCAGCAGTCTGTAAGCCGTCGATGGAAATGTTGGTCAGGTATATCCTGATGTAGCCATGTCTCTGAAAAGCACATTAATCTACACTCACACAACTCCCTCTTACTCCGGGCTTATGCTGTTAGCTCGTCCATCTTATCTCACACTGCCCATGATGAGAGAGGGGACATAAGGCTTGTAGCTCCTCCAGATCTCAGTGGTGATGTGTACATATGGTGATGTGTATATATATATATGTATATATATATATATATATATATATATATATATATATATATATATATATATATATATATATGTATTGGACGTTGTCCGTCTGAATATATTGAATGTATGGAAAAATTATAATTTTTTATTTTTTGACTTTTTTAAATCTTTGTTTTTTTTCAGTGTCTGAGCTGAGGGTTGTTCTGCTGGGGAACAGCTGGTCTGAGAGGATTTCAGTGGGGAACCTCATTCTGAGACAGACTGTGTTCGACAAAGCACCTGAATGCTGTGTGAGAATCAGTGGACCGCTGGAGGAGAAAAAGATAGTTGTTGTCAACACCCCAGATCTGCTGCACTCCAACATCTCTGAAGACAAACTAATACAACATGTAAAAACTTGTATAAATTCTTCTGATCCTGGACCTCATGTGTTCCTGCTGGTTATACAGCCTGAAGACTTCACTGAGAAACACAAACTGAGGCTCTGCAGAGTCCTGAAACTCTTCAGTGATCGATCATTTGATCATTCACTGGTTCTGATATCACCAAAAAAGAAAGAATACATCAACTTTAATGGTAAAGTATACGGAATGTGCTCATTTAAAAGACTTAATCACAATGTGTAGCTACAGATACTTAAAGCAGAAGAACCTTGACCATCCGGAGCTGTTGACACGTTTGGACCAAATTGTGATGGAAAACAATGGACAGCATGTCCGCTGTAATGTGTTTGAGGACGCAGCAACTTCTTTACCCGCTGATCATCCATATCCAACACAAAAGCAAACTGTCTTGGATGGTAAGAAAGCATATGGTAAACTCAGGAAAACATTCTAACCAGAGATGCATGATTGTATTTTCTCTGGCTGTTTCTGATTATCGGTTTTAAATTTTGACCTTCCGTTTTTGTCGGATTGCGATTTTCTTTCTTTCTAAGAACTATAATTAATGCCATACACAAACATTTTATCTAACTTTTCTTTATTAGAAATTCACTATAGTAGAACCCCCCCCCCCTCATTTTCTGACTCGGTTCACTTTACTGTATGTTTATTATAAAATAGGGCTGAACGATTTGGCGAAAATATCTAATTGCTATATTTCTTCCAGATATTGTGATTACAATAAAAGTTTAGCTAAAATTCAATATTCACTGCCAGTGTATTTTTGTGGGAAGCACCACAGAGCAGATGAACTGGGCAGGAAGTCAGATACAGAACAGCATAGAGGATCCGGTAAATTTTTAAAATGAAACAGACTGTGACTCCCAATCGTACATCAACAATAGGCTACACACAGTTAAAACAGACAAAAAAGAAACAATTTAACTATGTAGCCATCTTAATCATGATAGAAGCCCAACAATCAAGGAGACATGAACAAATTAACAAAATCTGAACAAGTCAACAAAATCAGGCAGGCAAAACGCTCTTATTTTAAAATGCTCCATGTGTGATTTGTAACCTGCAGAGAGCTCACAGAGAGCTGTTATCGTAGTTGAAGCACACAAAATGACAAATAAACAACAAGTCAACCACGTTGGGCCGGCAAAACACTCTGCTGCTGCAGTGATGTTTTCGTCAGTGATGACGATAACGAAATGATTTCGTTGACGCACTTTTTTTTTTATGACGATAACGTGACGATGACTAGCTAAAAATGGCTCTAAGGTGACTAAAACATGACGAGGCGTTTTTGAGTTTTCGATTGATGAAGAGGCGGAGCGAAAATGATAGTAAGTCGGACATTCACAATGCATGTAATTTCTGCCTGTTTTACGTGAAATAGCTAAAAAAAAGTGCCGTGCACTGCTGCCGTGCCGTTTCCTATCCTATCCTTTGTTTGGGTGGCGTACGCCCACTACCCGGCTGGCTAGGCGCTCAGACACAACAACAACATCCACCTGCTGCTGCGCAGTACAAGTAATTGGGGGTATTCAGGGTAAAACTATTACTTGAAATATGGGGATAAACGGTTTCTGCCCAATGTGACAATGAAGTACAGCTTGGCAATGGCAGCACTGCATTTCCATCAATAAGAAAGTCTAGTTTATTATGCAAAGGTTTTAAGGTTAGCTCAGCTGTTGTATTATGAATTACAACACTTGCCTAAGCCCATTTCCAATTGTTTTTAACCTAAATTAATTTGTTAAAGACTACTTTTTTCCCCCCTAAAATTGACTAAATCTTGACTAAAACGTTTCTGTGTTTTCATCGACTAAAACTTGACTAAAACTATTAAGTTTATAAGTGACTAAAATGTGACTAAAACCCTTTTGTGTTTTCGTCAACTAAAATTGACTAAAACTATTAAGTTTATAAGCGACTAAAATGTGACTAAAACTTAAATGCATTTTCGTCCAAAAGACTAAGACTAAAACTAAAACTAAAAGGGCTGCCAAAAAACAACACTGTGCTGCTGAAACACTTCAGTGTGAGTTGTCTCTCAGATGTGTTTCTCTGCAGTTGTAATCTGTGAGCATTGTATCTGCTAGACATGTTTTAGCATTTATTATTATAATTTATTTTTATAATTAAAAAAGGAGCCGTGGATTGAACCGCCGACCGATTAACAGGCAACCTGTTCTACCTCCTGAGCCACAGCTGCCCTCTACTTTATTGAACTTTGTCAACTATAACAAATAACTGTTAATTTTACCAGTGCCAATTTATATTATGTCTAGTGGTGGGCATAGATTAATCTCACTGTAATCTTGAAATTAAACTAGATTAAAATGGCTCACTTGAATTCTTCCGAAGGCATTCAGAATATATGTGCGAACGGGTTTCAAGCCAGGTGGCGCATTAGACCAGGGGCTCGTCTGTTTCCAAAATGCATCACAAACTGCTTGAGAAAGCTGTTCTACTATGATAATTGGTGATGAAAATAAATCATGTTCAGTAAGATGTACTTGTGTGTAGCGTGTGATGTGCTTTGCGTTTAGGTGGTAGGCTACTTGAGACTGGAAGAACTCCTACAGTAAACTAATTCCGCATTGCACAAGGTGCAAACAACCTTAGTCTTGTCGAATTTTCCATCGGGAAGCTTCTTAAAAGTAAATTTTCCCAGAAGCAAACCCGGCGGCTTCAGAAATGTTTCGTACACAAAGTGCTGTCCAACAGCTGTCTGTGGGCGTGTTGCTACAGTTAGTGTGAATAAATACCGCTGTGCGTTTTTAATCAACCGGCGTATCAATAACTAACCTGGCTAGTTGTAAACAAACAGCTGGCGGCGAGGTTGTAACTGGAGCGCCGTCAACTTCGAGTGTGGCGTCATTCCCAGCTCCGCCCTCGAGGTAAATGGAGCGCAGCAACAGCTGCATCCATGTTAGCACGTCACGTTTGATGTGGTAATTTCACAGTAGGCGAGACACACAGGTTCGAAGACTTCGTTCTAGCCCTACAGTGCAGTTTGGCGCTAAAATATCAAGGTGAAAGTCATCACAGCTTGCGTAGTATAGACCCAGCTCCCAACCCAACTTTGAGAATAGATTAACGGCAATATTTTTTTTATCGCCCGATAAGAGTCTCACGTTAACGCAGCACGTTAACGACGATAACGGCCCACCACTAATTATGTCAATATCAGTTATTATCAATTATAACAGTAGTAAAGTGTGAGTTGAGGCTCACTCAGTTCCCACCTTTTAACAGATAAGATTTATTAAGATCTCCTGAGGAAACTGTAGCCAACTTAGTGATGTTGAAAAAGTAAAAAAAAAGTTTGTAGTATAAAGATCATATTTTAACCATGTAAGGAAAGAAATATCTTTAATTACTGCTATTAATCCTTCCAAATGAATATGTAGAGTGTGGTGAAAATGTACTCACTGCATCGATAACTTTTCTGTCTTTATTATATATTTTTTGCAGCACATGAACTCAGGATAGTGTTGTTTGGGAAAAGTGATGACAAAAAAACAACACTGGGAAAGATCATCACTGGTAAAAAAGAGGTCCAGAAACCCTTTGCAAGCAAACAGTGTGAGGTTACCTGTGGAGAGTGGAAAGGAAAACTATTGACTGCAGTGAAAACTCCAGACATGACCAGTCACTCTGTGACCGCACTGAGAAGAGAGGTGAAGAGCTGTGTGACTCTTTGTCCTCCTGGACCAAATGTTCTGCTGCTGTTAGTGAAGCCTTCTGATTTCACTGAGGAGGACAGACAAACACTGAAGTTCATCCTGAGTTTGTTTGGTCAAGATGCTTTTAAACACTCAATGGTCATCTTTACACATGACAGGAGTGAAATGAACGTCTCTGTTAATCAACTCTTTACAGAGTGTGGAGGAAGGTACTACAACATGTTTAATGATGACCGCAGACTGTTAATGCAGGAGATTGAGAACATTGTCTATGAAAACAAAGGGACCTTCCTCACCTTCACTGAAGAGACCATCAGACCAAAGTATAAACACATCAAACCAGCTTTAAACCTGGTTCTGTGTGGGAGGAGAGGAGCAGGGAAGACTTCAGCAGCCAAGGCCATTTTAGCTCAGACAGAGTTTCATTCAGTCTCCAACTCATCAGAGTGTGTTAAACATCAGGGAGAGGTGTGTGGACGTTGGGTTTCCCTGGTGGAGCTGCCTGCCTTGTATGAAAAACCTCAGGAGGCAGTGATGGAGGAATCATTCAGGTGTATCTCCCTCTGTGATCCTGAGGGCGTCCATGTCTTCATCCTGGTCCTACCTGTGGGTCCCCTCACTGATGAAGACAAGAGAGAGTTAAAGACCATCCAGAACACATTCAGCTCTCGAGTCGATGACTTCACCATGATTCTGTTTCCTGTGGAGTCAGAAGCTCCAGCTGTTGTTAACTTTGTAAAGGAAAACAAGGACATCCAGGAGCTCTGTCAGAGCTGTGGAGGAAGATATGTTGTTCTCAACATCAAGGACAAGCAGCAGATCCCAGAGCTGCTGGACAAAATGGGAAAGATGAGACAATCTAAAAATAAACGATACAGCTATACAACTGCAACATTTGACGTGCACAAATGGAAACGGTCATACAACAAGAGAAGCTAATGAAGAAGAACAAGACCATTTGTAAGTACTTTGAATTGAAATGTTTTTTTTCTGTGTCCTGAACCATGTTTTATATTGAGTGAGTCTTGACCTTCACTGTAAGATATATGAATATTTTAAGTAACTCCAGATCTTCTTATTTCACAGGTGTTGATGAGGAGCAGAGCCCACAGTGTCTCAGGATTGTGCTGATAGGGAAGACTGGAAGTGGGAAGAGCTCTACAGGAAACACCATTCTAGGAAGAAAGGAGTTTAAAGCTGAAGCAAGACAAACATCTGTCACCCAACGTTGTCAGAAAGCACAGAGTGAAGTGGACGGTCGTCCGTTTGTTGTGGTCGACACTCCTGGTTTGTTTGACACAAGTTTGTCCCATAAAGAGATTAATGAGGAGATGGTGAAATGCATCAGTCTTCTGGCTCCAGGACCACATGTCTTCCTGTTGGTGTTACAGATCGGCAGATTTACAGAAGAGGAGAAGGAGGCATTAAAACTCATCAAGGAAGGCTTTGGGAAGAATGCTGAAAAGTACACCATCATTCTTTTAACGGGAGGTGATTCACTGGAAGATGAGGAGACTTCCATTGAAGAATACATTGAAGATAAATGTCATGATTCCTTTAAGAAGCTGATCTCTGACTGTGGAGGAAGATACCATGTGTTTAATAACCGAAACAAACAAAACCGCACACAAGTCAGTGAGCTGATAACCAAGATTGACACCATGGTAAAGGAAAATGGAGGCAGCTGCTACACCAATGAGATGCTGCAAGAGGCCGAGGCAGCTATAAAGAAAGAAATGGAGAGAATCCTGAAGGAGAAAGAAGAAGAGATGAAGAGAGAGAGGGAGGAGCTTCAAAGAAAACATAAGGAAGAAATGGAAGAGGTGAAAAGAAGAATGGAAGAACAGAGAGCAGAAACTGAAAAGGAGAGAAAACTGAGAGAAAAACAACTTGAAGAAAAGGAGGAGAAGATTAAGAAGGAACGAGAGGAGAGAAAGAAAGAACAGAAAATGAGAGAAGAAGAAGACAGGAAGAGAAAACAACAGGAAGAAATTCAACGACAGGAGTGGAAACAAAAAGTTGAAGCTTTGGAGCAAAATATAAGATCAGAGTCAGAATCAAAGGAAACCATTGACAGAAAGCTGGAGGAGAGCAGAGAAGAGATGAGAAAAGAACGAGAGAACTGGGAGAAAAAACAAAATGAATGGTGGGACCAAAGATATCAAGAAGAAGAACAGAGACAACAGGAGGAACAAACAAGACTTTGCAAGTTACAAGAAGAATACGAACATGAAAGAGAAAATTATGAAAAGAAAAGAAAGGAAGAGGACAGAATCAGAAGAGAAGAAGAGGAAAAAGAGAGAAAAGACATGGAGGAAAATTATAAGAAAGAAATGGAGAATCTGAAGAAGACATATGAAGAGGAGGCGAGAAAGAAAGCTGAAGAGTTTAATGAATTCAGAGAGAAACACAACATGGATTTACAAGCTCAGAAGGAACAGTTTGAGGAAGACATAAAAAACAAAGATAAACAATATGACATCTTAAAAGCACTTTCAGCTCACAATGAAGATCAAATAAAGAAAAAACATCAAAGTGAAATTTGTGACTTAGTTAAATGTGTGGCCAAAAAGAAAGAAAATCTGAAAAAAATAAAACTCTTACTGAAAAAACATGAAAAAGAAATGAAGAATCTAGACAATGAGGACGAAAAGACAAATCTGCAGGAGACACATGAAAAAGAAATAAATGACCTGATCCAGGAACTAATGAAACAAGTCAACACATCAAGCTGTTCTATTTTATGAGGATTTGTTTCATGTAAACATCTCATCAACACAGCAGTTTCAGATGTTCCTTTTTCCTGTTTTCATTTAATTTCAATAACTGAAACTTTAAAGAAGCAGATATTTCTATGGCCATAGAAATACTTTTCATTGGCTTTCAGATAGAAGTATCTTTAAGTCAGCATGTAGTCAAAGTGGCTGTTAATACAGAATGCAGTAAATTAGCGAAACCTAATTCAAAGTTTCAATTATTTTCCAAACTGCTGTGATGATCAGAAAACTAAATTTTTGTTCCTTTTCATGTTGAATTGTTTAAAATTTCAGAGGTTATTAGTTAACTACAGAAACTCATTGCATTCACCAAAGAAAAAAGAAATTGGGAGCCTTATCTCATAATTATGAGATCAGGATGTCGTAATTATGAGAAAAAATGTCATAATTACGAGAAAAGATGTCATAATTATGAGATTAGATGTCATAATTACGACATCAGGATCTCCTAATTACGCGATCAGGATCTCCTAATTACAAGAAAAGATGTCATAATTACGAGATAAGATGTCATAATTACGACATCAGGATCTCCTAATTACGAGATGAGGATCTCCTAATTACGAGATGAGGATCTCCTAATTACGAGATCAGCATCTCCTAATTACGAGAAAAGATGTCATAATTACGAGATAAGATGTCATAATTGCGAGAAAAGATGTCATAATTACGAGATAATGGTAAAGTTGGAAATAGCCCATATTTACAGATTCTAGCTTCCGGGATCAATAACTTGTAAACAAAACATGTTTAAAACACAAACGACACCTCTTTAGTATCGTAGTTAAGTAGACAAGAAGCTACAAGAACATTTTTCTCTACGTGCAGCCGGCTGTGAGACGAGTGCGCAGGGATGCTGAAAACACATTCTGCAGAGATATTCAATAAGTTCACACTTATACAATGTAGTGCCACCTTACACATTAATCATATACTGCTGGTTATACTGCAACACTTAGTTTGGGGGAAGAAAGACATTTGCATACCTAATATTAGGTAGGCCTATTTTTAATATTCAATATATATAACAAATATTTGTTTTCTAATCAAAACACATCAGTAACAGATCAATACAGTCATATCAGTGCTTAGCAGATATTTACATTTATTCATTCACTTACAATTGCTATTCATGTCAGAGTTCGCACACTTCTGGAGCAACGAGGGGTTAAGTGTCTTGCTCAGGGACACAATGGTGGATGAGTCACAGAGGGGGATTAAACCTGTGTCTCTCACTCCTAAGGCATAGTCTTATCCATTGAGCCATCACCACCCAGATATATAGCTGATCTTTTCCTGTGGGTCAGCTACAGCGTGGAGTCTGAGAGCTTTCTAGATCTTTTCACTCTTCAAGTGACAAAATCTTGACTTCAGTCTGTCTGCAGGGATCAATCAGGCTTTTAATATCTAAATGACTCACTGACTCTGTTCAATCATTTGTTTCAAACTTCTGCTTTATTTTACTGAAAAGAATTGTTTCCTCTGTAACATTCTGTAACATTCAGGGTCTTCTCTGTTTTACTGTGTTTTCTGTAAAGTTTATATATTATATATTAGAGATAGTGTCATTTGGTTTGACTGTTTCACCTCTAATAAGTTGAGGATTGTAAAAAGGGTGGGCACAGTGAGCTGCTGTTTCAGCCTGCACCTTTTCAGTCTGTAGAAAATCTTGTTTCTTCCGTTAAAACTCTTTTGTTGGGAATAATTGCCTTTTTGCTGTGTTTTCTTTTCTTTTGTCCTGATAGTTTGTGTGATTATTTGCTGATAAAAACAGACAGCAGCTCAGTAAAGAAAGACTTCAGCAGCTGAAGCTCTGCTCGCTCATTAGAGATGATCTTTGTTTTCTTTTGAAGATGAGAAAGAACATGATGTTTGTGATGGAAGTGAAATGAAATGTTTAGATGTCATTCACCCTGTTTTCTCCTCAAATCACAAATATCACAGCAAATATGAAACATTAAACAGCATGAAGATCATTTAAACTGCTGATCAGATAAATCAGAATGATGCAGAATGACATTATAGACGATGAACGCTCTGATGTTTCTTTGTTTTGTTCCATGTCAGATAAGAACGGATGCTTTATAACTGATGACATCAACTTAAGACAGAATTCAGATGAATCTTTAATCCCATGTATCCCATTCTGTATTTGATCTTTGCTTTCTTTGTTTGTGCTTCTAAAAGATGAATAAAGTGTTTCCCTGTAGTTCAGTGTGGACTGTTGTTAATCTAATAAACTAGATGATAAAGTGATGAAACAGAACAGAGCTCACAGGTTTGTTTCTACCTGCACAGAGACACTGTGGGAGGAAGTGATCTGAGGCTACTGCTGTTACCGTGGATACTGTTAGAGTATCCTCAGTGCACTTGGCCAGTGTTCAAAAAAAAATCCTGCAGCACATTCTTTTGTCCAGTTAAACAGTGAACTGTGTGAGTAGAAACAGTTGAAACACATTATATCTGTAGCTCCATCTGCAGCCTGAAGCTCTCAGTAATCAACCTCAGGTTCCTGCAGTGACGCTTCACCTCAGGACTGAATGACTGATGTTGGCCAGTCTCAGTCATTTCTATAGCAGCTGCCATTTTCACACAGACCAGATCAGATTAAATTACTTTAATTCAATTGATTTTATTTATTTTTTAGAAAAGCTGTACAGAGTATAAAGAACTGTCTTTGGCTCTTTGGTGACTCAACATTTATAAAAAATTAAAAGTGTTACAGTTTTTCTCAGTCGCTTTGGTGCATTTCTTAGATCAAAAGTCCAATTCTTGATACTACTTTTACAAATTCCAAATCATCTAGTCACTTGTGCACAACATTAAAGCAATTTCTTATTCCTTTGAACAATTTGCAATTGCTTTTGTACACATTGCAATTGATAATGTGCAAGTGTCAGCTTTTTGCCACATTTTCAATTGCTCATGTCATGTTGAGCAAAACATAGTAGATGGTTCTCTGTTGAATAGTCTTACCCCTCAAAACATCTAGACATTAGTTCCTTGCAATAAGCCATTACATGCAAAATTGTTGAAATATTTGTCATAAACGGTCAAGCATAAATTTACACAATTCTATTAGACCTTTTGTATAAAAACGTGAATTGATGAATCGTGCAGGTGAAATTGACCCTCACTCATGAAGGAATGTAAAGTGTTAGTTCAACCAACAATCAACCAGTTGTCTAAATTGCTCAAAGGTGCATCTCACGAATAATCAGTTGGCAAGCATATATAGACAGACCACAAGACATAGTTGCAATTTCCAATAATGGATGGACCAGGAAGCGAACAGGTTCAACAGCCAAGAGGAGGAAGAAGAGGAGCGAGGATGCGTGGTGGAAGGCAAAGGAAGTTTGTTTTTTTCTTTCATAAAGTAGCACTAGTAAAAGCTGTGAAAAACAAAATCCTGTTTCTGTCTCTTTCAATCAATAACCCATACAGTAATATGTAAGTAGTACTGTTGAAATTGATATATGCCATAGAAGTGCAGCCATGTGCATTTTCAATACAGTAACTGTCATCCAAACTGTAGCCTAAGTTTACACCAGGTAATACTGTCAAAGTACACAGTTACATTGACAATATGCCTAAACATTTTGATGACCTTGTTAAGTGAACAATGACTCAATGACTTATCATTCTGATGACAATGACATGATCATTGGCATGAATATTTACTCTTGAGAGATGTACGAAGGATTTTTAGTGACTGACTAGCTTTAGAAACATATCTATTGTATATTGCAGTTTGTACAAATTGTTCTGAGAAATGCACTTATTATTTTGCACATGTTAGGGATGATGTGAAAAATGCACTAAAGCGACTGAGAAAAACTGTAATAAAGAATTTATAGTAACAATTTAAGTATCAAACAGCAAAACTAACAAAGTTAGGATGTTAATTCCTCTGCTCTCTCTTTGTCCTATAATTTTACACCTCCTCCCTCTTTGTTGGCTCACTGAAGAAGATGGTAGAGGGAGTTAGTGGGATTTACAGCAAAGACTGTGTGTTTTCTATATATTTAAAACTAATATTTTTTCTCCTTTTCAAAAATGTACAGTATTTTTTCCACCATTTTTACACTACATACCATAAAACTTCAGATAAAATCCTAGTCCCAGTTAGCCACCTGTCTCTTTTAGTGACCTGGTGTGGCTTCACATTGACACAAATGTCTGGTCACATTTTTATGGAAGTTTTCTGGATGTAAAAAACCCTGAAAGCTCACCGGGTCACCTGCTCGAGCAACCTAAGCTGCTTAGATCGCTCATACAAATATAAATGTTCAAACGTTGGTCAATATGGACATGCTACACATCTTTAGATCAGTTAGATTCTCCTCAGTCTTTCAGTTCATTTTACAGAAATTCAGATTTATCGGTATGGTCAGTCAGTCGGTATGGTCTCTTTCTCTCTCTCCCTCCATGCTCTCTGTGCGTGAGGTTTTCCTATACGAGGTGTCTCTCACACGATTCAACTGTGTGTGAGGGAGAAACTTTAAGTTAAAGACATGAAGAAAAGCTTTTGGTTTCAGTGGCAGCTCTGTAAAAAAGAACAACATTATCATCCTATTCAAAGATCAATCGTTTGAAATAATGGACCTTAATCAAACACTAACAACAGCTCACAGCACACAAACACCACGTGGCTGCAGTCAAGAACAAACAGATATTTTAAATAATTATTCAGCCCTACTGTGACACCTGATGGCGTCTTTAAAAACTGCAGCTAAATATTAGCCACAATCACAAATCACTTGTGTTTGATATTCCAGTGTGCAGATAAACTGGAGGAATAGAGACCAGAGCAGAATGTGTTTACAATCTGTTTATTATGTTTCAGCAGACTGCTCTGTGACTGAAGGATCAAACATCTTGAGAATCATTAAGTTGCCTAAACCAACCAGGTGTCTGTGAATTTCCCTCCCAGAAAATGTGTGTCCCTCCAGAGACTGACTTTTTGCATTCTAGTGAATTTATGAAGTTGTTTTGTTGTTGAAAGGCTTTGCTTCAGTATTTGAGGGGAGACAAGAGGTGAATCTGGAGGCAATATATATATATATAGCACACAAACATATATATGTGTGCCCAAAAATGTCTCACAGTGGATTCGAACCCAGGTCTCTCACACCAAAGGCATGTGTCTTATCCACTGCTCCATCACAACCTCACTCTTAAACAGTAATACAATAATGGTCTAACACAGGCTACAGTATAGAGAATACATAGATACACACTATGATGCACTGAGCTCCTCTCTCCTCTTCTCTCTTTCTCTCTGAGTGCAACCTCATCCCATTAATGCATGTTACTAACTCGATTTTTTTCTCCCTCTCCCGTGGTCGTGTGCTTCCCCCTCCTGTCACTTCCTGCGGGTGTTGCTGGCTCTGGAGCTGTGGAGTCTGGATCTGTGGTTGGGAGTCTCCTGCTTCCTCCGTGTTCCTGCTCGACGCCCTCTGCTACAGTTGCAACTGCTATTACTAGACCTATTGCTATTATTACTGTTATTATTATTATCATTAACATTACTATAAATATCTGTACAATTTTTCATTCAGTCTATAGCAACATTACCTTTATTGTCTGTACCTCTATGTGTATACTGTGTAGGCTTCCTCCCTCTGCTCTCTCTCTCTCTCTCTCTCTCTCTCTCTCTCTCTCTCTCTCTCCCCCTCACCCCCAACCGGTCGAGGCAGATGGCCGCCCACCCTGAGCCATGGTTCTGCTCGAGGTTTCTGCCTCTTAAAGGAAGTTTTTCCTTGCCTGTGTCGCCTAGTGCTGCTCTTGGTGGGAATTGTTGGGCTTCTGTAAATAACTTCAGAGTACGGTCTAGACCTGCTCTTTATGAAAGCTGCTAGAGATAACTGTTGTTGTGATTTGGCTTAATATAAATAAAATTGAATTGAAAATTGAATTGAATATGAACAAAAACAGACAGATTGAGACAATAGCACATTAGTGCAATGAGCAGAGTGCAAAGGATGAGAAGAAATATTATTATTAGCATTATTATTAGTTATTATTATGTTTTACATAAGAATGTGCAAGCGGCAGGTGTGAGGGGCCTACTGGGCGCTGAATGTGTGTGGAAGGGTGATTGTGACATAGTTTAAAAGCACTTTGAGTGATTGGAAGACTAGAAAGGCGCTAAAGACCATTTACTGTTTACCAGAGAGGAAACTGTCCATCCATCCATCATCAACTGTTTATCCTGTGTGAATATACTGAACTGACTACCTTTAATGTAAGAAGACCTTTACCATTGGCACAATGTGTTTTCAAATGCTTTCATTTTCTCTGCTACCTAAAAAAACATTTAACACCCTACACCTCATGGTACTCCCATAGACACACAGCAACATTTCTTCCAAAAACAGAAAAAAATTGGCAGAAACGCCTTTAAATATAAAACTTCCTCTGATTGGAACAACCTCCTCATTAATATAAAATCAATAAATTCATGATGCCTTTTTAATGATTCATTGTGACTTTTTTTCAAAACACCATGCTGCTGCTTATAAAGGTAATGTCTTTATTTCCTTTTAACATCCCCTCAATTGTATCCTCTCCCCATATTTTTAAAGTCAGTTATCCTTGTATAATCAGTATTTCTTGACATGTTCCTCTCTATCTACTTTTTTATCTACTTTGTGTGTGTGTAATGGGACTGTTGTAAGAGATGGTTGGTAATTGAGTTCCTTTCTTTCTTTTTTTGTATAAATTTATGTCTGTATGTCACTTGTGATTGTGTTTCTTTGTTTGTAGAACCATTTGTATGTTTTGTGTTGGGCCCCCTTAAAAATGAGATCTCAAGAGGTTATACATGAATAAGCTTATTTGTACGTTTATCCTTTAGGAGTTCCTCAAAATGCTCCTCTGCTGAACACAGCCTGAGCTAATCCTTGTGTCTTCAGGAGTGATTTCATGTTTTGCAGAACTTCCTTGAGGCCAACCTTCTCCAGATAACATCCTTGAACTCCTCCCACACACTTTCTGATCACTGAAGCTTCAGCCTCTCTGGACTTGTTTGGTCATTGAAACATTACAAACTGGAAAAAAGTTGAACAAAACTCATAAAATGCTTATTAAGAATGAAGTCAGGCCCTCTGAAATAAGAAATGTAGAGGGCCCGGCTTCAGTTGTTATTTGTAACTTGATTAAATAAATGTTTTTAAATAATTGTAAGCTATTGGTAGGGCAGCTGGAGGTCAGAACTGCTTCTGCATTTAATCTTAAACACTGTTAAATGTGATGTGAAATGAGAAAACATCCAGAAACCATTATGACATACTAGTTTTATACTACCTGCATCAGCAAAGAGTAACAGTGGTCATGAGATCTCATCAACACCTCCAGAAAGACAAACAGGACGTTTACTTCACAATTAAATAATCAGCTAAATCAACAAGTATGAGCTTTACAAAGCATGTGTTCCTACTTTTTTGTCCACCCCCATTATGATCACACGTCATCTTTCATTTGATAGCCGGTTTCTGTTAAAATGATTTCCACGGCTCTCGCGTGATGGCTTCACTGTGTTAATGCTTGTATCATTTGAAAATACATCACTATACAAACAGGGATTGTCTATAATGTTTTCAGTGATACAAGTTTTTAATTGTATTTCTGGAATCAGAATCATATATATATATATTAGGGGTGGGCATAGATTTTTTTTTAATCTAGATTAATCTAGATTAACTTTGAAATTAATCTAGATTAATCTGGATAAAAATAGCTCATTTGAATTCTGCCGAAGGCATTCAGAATATGTGTGCGAACGGGTTTCAAGCCAGGTGGCGCATTAGACCAGGGGCTCATCTCCTGTTTCCAAAATGCATCACAAACTGCTTGAGAAAGCTGTTCTACTATGATAATTGGTGATGAAAATAAATCATGTTCAATAAGATGTACTTGTGTGATGTGCTTTGCGTTTAGGTGGTAGGCTACTTGAGACTGGAAGAACTCCTACAGTAAACTAATTCCGCATTGCACAAGGTGCAAACCAGGTGTTGTGCCGAGTTTTGCCTGCCTGCCGAGAATTGCATGCACCTCCAAATAATGCTTTTAAATGCTGTAAAATTCTTTGTGGACTTCATCAATGATGATAAATTGATTTGAAGTATATATTTTATGAACGTTTAGAGACTTTAATATTTTAATACACTTAGTAGGCTAGAAGGACCATTCCTTGACATTCAGTACATACATGTGGCGATAAAGCTGTTTGATCAATGAGCACAGCAAAGTGTCTGAGAAGGACCTAAAGAGGTGGATGCATAATTCGGCAGATCAGATTTTGTAGGCTCCCTGCCGAGATTTGCATCCACCTCTTTTCTCAGCATAGATGACCGTTAGCACCCGCGAGGTGCATGCGATTCTCGGCAGGCAGGCAGAATTCGGCACAACACCGGCGGCTTCAGAAATGTTGGTACACAAAGTGCTGTCCAACAGCTGTCTGTGGACGTGTTGCTACAGTTAGTGTGAGGAAATACCGCACAATGCGTTTTTTAATCAGCCGGCGTATCAATAACCAACCTGGCTAGTTGTAAACAAACAGCTGACCAAGCTCCCAACCCAACTTTGAGAAGAGATTAACGGCGATATTTTTTTTTATCGCCCGATAACAGTCTCACGTTAACGCCGATATATATATATAGATAGATAGATAGATAGATAGATAGATAGATAGAATAGATAGATAGATAGATGACAGACAGCAATATGCTCTGACATACAGTCAGTTTTATATAATTAACTGTTACTTCAGGAATGTGTGCTACATGTGTTCAGCAAAACTATGCAGGTATCAAACAGTCTGCAAAAATAGGAGATTATTTTCTGAAACTATCTGTAAGTCCAGGTGGTTTCTTCATGTTTTCAGTACTTACTGCGAGAGTCTGACAAATTTATCTTTCCTGTTTAATTTGGGATCATAAACATTTAAATAATTCTAATGATCTTTATAAAGCACTTGTCAAAATCCTGCTTTCAAAGTGCTTCACTAAGGCAGCAAACTAAAACAGAACACCATCAGGTTTAAAAAGAGAACAGATAAAAACAAGCAGTTAAAAGAAAACTTTAAAGATGAGTAACATCAGGAAAGACTTTGTAGTGAATCTACACTTTTGTTAATAAATTTATCAATATTAATATTTTGCCATATTAATATTATAAGCACTTGTTAAAGAAATTAATTGTTGTTATGCTTTTTATATGCAGCTTTGGCACTATTGTTGATACATTCATGCCAATAAAACTAATTTGAATTTGAATTTGAAAGGGGGCACCACCTAGCATCGCTGTCCGCCCAAGCATGCTAAACACTGTAGCAACATGTCCACAGACAGCAGTTGGACAGCACTTTATGTGCAAAAATTTCAATGAGACACAAGTACACAGAAGTGCTAATAAACAGTACAAACTACATCTTTTACTAACTGTTTATACTCAGAGGTAGTGCTGTTTTCTCAACTTTCCGAGTCGTAAATCCGACTTAAGGGGGCATTCCCTTTGAAATTTTCTACATAAAACTCAGAATTTCGGACTTCCCATTTCAAATGGAACGTACCATTGCTCTGTGGTGCCTCAGCTTTCCGGAAGCAGTAGGAAACAGAGTTATGTTAACTCTGATCATTGGCTCAGGGTGCCGATGTCGAGTGTCCTTAATGTTACTGGTCGGCTGTTCATTTGAAATACTTTAAAATCACTAAAGGTTCTAAGGGGGCTTTCACACCTTCCTTGTTTGGTCTGGATTCCAGGCTTTTCAGTTTGATCCTAACCAAAATTGCAGGTGTGAAACCTCCAAACAGGAAAAATTTGATCCAATGAAAAGTGGTAGTCTCGGTCCGGATCAAATTGAACTATGGTTTGATTCATTTCTAGCGTGAAAGCATTTTTTGGGTGGTTTGGACTTTGAGACCATTTACAGGAAGTTTGGCGGTTCCCGTGTAAACCGGACATAAACAAATGCACAGAGAAATGCGTTGAAATAAGGACACCATTATAAATCTCCTGTGACAGCTCATCTTTACAAACACACGGCCACTATGGAAGCAAACTGTTGCTCATGTTTTTGGTCTTTCCTCAAACGGATGCGCAGAAAGATTACATGCTGTCTTCACCTGATATCACATGATATCATGTTCACACAATGACGACATTTAGGCTATGTTCAGACTGCAGGCCAGTGAGACCCAAATCCAATTTTTTTGCCCATATGTGACTCAGATCTGATCTTTTTATGACAGTGTGAACAGGCAAAGTCACATGGAATCTGATCTTTTCCAGTTCGAATTGGGCCACTTCCATATGTGGTCCAAATCTGATACAGATCAGATCTTTTTAAATGCGACCTCAGTCTGGAAACTCAGGTAGTCCTTCAGGAGAAATATGACCCGTGAGAGAGGACAATAAAAAACAGGAGTCTCCCACAAGCTAACTGGAGCTAACCTCTGTTGCTCCTTGTTTACTTCAGTAGCCTCCAACAGCGTGCTGCTTGAGACGTCATGTTATTCTTCTGCGCATACGGGTCACTTTCAGGCGGTGGACAGTTCACACTTGAGTCTGATATGAGCCACATTTAAACAGTAATGTGAACTGTCAAACAAAAAAAATAGGATCTGGGGAAAAAAAAAAATGGAATTGAGCATTAAGGCCTGCAGTCTGACCGTAGCCTTATTTGGCGATTTTGAAGTAACCTAGCGTGTAGTTGGTGCTTCTCATTATTAATGCACAATTTGTATTAACCAATGAAATAAACAGGGCAATTCAATAAGACCAAAGAACGTCCACATTCTGATTGTCGAACAATTCTAAAGTACAGTAAATACAGATAAATGAACAAAGAGACAATCACATTTAGGAGAGTTCTTAACCTTAACCTATGATTATTTGCTTTGAACATAGTTTATACTGCTAAACAGGACAATAGTAAAGAACAACTACATAAATGTTTAACAAAGACTATTTACCTTAATAAGTAAAACAGATAGTTTAGAGTGAGAATTGTTATCGCTCTATAACACAAATCAGTACATTTGACTCAGTGGTATGTTATTTCCCTTCTGTCCTTCGGAGGGCACTGCGGCTCCATGAAAGAAAATTTGAGTTAAAGGAGACCTATTATGCTTTTCCACATTTTATGACTTATCTACAATGTTATAATGTTGGATGTTCATGTTAAACATGGCCAAAGCTTCAAAAAATGAGGTTAAAAGTATTTAAAAGAAATCCTTGTGAGCAAAACCTCAGATTTCCGCCTGTTCTGAGCAGCTCTGTTTTGAAGGCCCATACCAAAGGCTCCATTCTACATAATACAGAGCTAGACCAGTGTTCCATATATGGGCATGTGCTCCCATACCAATGGCCCAGCAATGGCTCAGTCTGCCTGTCACAGAACTACAATATAGATCTAGAAAAGCACTTTCATAGGTCTCCTTTAAATCCTTATGGTTTGTACTGCATGTTTTATCCAATTCTTGTATTGGAAGTGCAGTTATAAAAATGTCAAATCATATGAAACAGGGCAATATTCTGTACAAATAATTAAGTTTTCACATTTTAATTCAGTTTTCACATTTTAAATTATAATAGATGGAAGACCTGGGAGTCTCTTTCTTTAATGCACAGTGACTGTAAAGTTTATGGCCACGTCTGCCAGCTTAGTCAGTCTGGCACCCTGACGTGAACCAAGGGATTGGGTCCACATTTAGCATTGTGTGTGTTGGGGACACAAGTTTTATGGTTTTTCACCATTTCAAAGTTCTGATAAACCTTTAGTTCAGTGAACATTTAGGTTCCTGGACAGTGATAACTGGCACCTTAACAGTCCACAGGAGATTGTGATTTTCAGATTATTTTGCAACCCGCAAAGTAAAACAAGCCTTTGATCTGACAGGTCCCATTCAAACTAGAGCCCGACCGATTTATCGCTTTGCACATATTATATAAAAAGAAAAACAGAGAGTCAGATCCTTCCCTCATGCTGCTCCTCTGTTCAAAACACAGCAGCACCACAGACCATAACATCAGCTAACCGCAGTCTACAAGAGCTCAGAGCCGGTGTTCTGACGAGCTCTGGTCAGACCACAACCTGGTTCACATCAATCCCTGCTGTGTGCCTCTGGTGAAAAGGCAGCCTGCGACAACAAGGACAGTGTGGGGATGGTCAGAGGACCCACTTCAGGGATGTTTTGAGGTGACAGACTGGGATGCACTCTGTAAGCCGCATGGAGAGAATATAGATGGGCTTACTGAGTGCATCACAGACTACATCGACTTCTGTGTGGACTGCACTGTCCCAACAAAAAACTGTCCATTGTTACTCAGACAACAAACAGTGGGTAACAAAGGACATCCTGAATGCAAAGAGGAGGGCTTTCAGAGATGGTAATAGGGAGGAGGTGAAGGCCATTCAGAGGGACCTGAAGGTTAAGGTCAGGGAGGATAAAGGCTCTAATATACTCGGGAGCTGATGCGCACACAGACAACTGTGGACCCGTGGACGCGAACTACTTCGGTTTATACTACTTTCTGCAGCCAGCTTGTCGGACACATTCCACACATGGGTTGGTGCCCTGGTAGCACTGGTTGCCGCCCAGATCACGTGCCTCCCGTTCTTTGTGACTGCTTCTCCAAAGGGTCCCTGTGTTGTGGAAGACATCTTGCCCCGTACCTGTGCCAAAAACGCCATGTCTTGGTGGTTCCAAGGACTACAGACCTGTGGCACTGACCTCCCACATCATGAAGACCCTGGAGAGTCTGGTTCTGGATCAGCTGCGGCCCATGGTCAGACCTCTGTAGGACCCCCCTGCAGTTTGCCTACCAGTGCTGATTGGGAATTGAAGATGCCATCATCTTCCTGCTCAATTATTAAGAATCTCCAGGTTTTGTTGTGTTGCTGAATAATAGCCTGTGTATTTGTTTTACCGTGCAGCATGAAATATCCATTTATCCACTTTCAATGGTAAAACCATTTACTTCATATATTACACTGTCAAACAAAAGGTTTCCAGCGCAATGTGCCACAGTGCCACAGCAGTCAAAACCCTTTGCCCTTCGGGTCAAAACACCTGCCCACAACAGTTTGAATGCTACCTTTATAACCTCGACTCCAGGTAATAACAGAGCGACATCCAATGTACAAACAAGAAACAACACCCAATATCTGAATGCACAAAACACCACATTTGGCTTCTACAACTTGGCTACTTAAAACAGTAATGCCATTAAGAATGGTGAAGCTATTCAGGATTTATTATGGGAGAGAAAAAAAACATGTTGCTCATTAACTTATGTTTCCTTTCAGAAATGGAAGACGAGGTCTCTGCTCTTGTTGTTGACAACGGCTCTGGCATGTGCAAGGCCGGTTTTGCCGGAGAGGACGACCCTCGCGCCGTCTTCCCCGTCCATCATCGGCCGACCCAGACACCAGGTAGTGACACCATGCATGAACGTCACCTGTGTCTCATGACTCTAAAATCTAACACACTGATAAATGCAGTGTATTATGTGACTGTAAAGGTGTGTTTCTGTGTGTGTGCAGGGTGTGATGGTGGGGATGGGACAGAAGGACAGCTACGTGGGAGACGAGGCCCAGAGCAAGAGAGGCATCCTGACCCTGAAGTACCCCATCGAGCACGGCATCGTCACCAACTGGGACGACATGGAGAAGGTAAAGACAACACTCAGCACATAACAATAATGTTTACACACCAGGAGCAGATATTAATCAGAAAGCAGCCTGAGAGCTGTGACTTCCATCTGTCAAAGTGTAGTGATAAATTGTCATGAATTTGTAAAAACATTGCAGTACTATAGTGTAGTACTTTGAGTTTTGATAGAGAAAGATGTCTGTTTTATTTTTTCCCAAATTCTGTCATTTCCATTAAATATTTTCTAAATTCAGTATTTTACAATTTAATCACATTTCGTCATTAGAAAGTGTGTAATCGTGTGGTAGATAAATAACAATTTAATAAAACTGTAAAAAATTTTGTTAATTATCAATTAATTTGATGTATCATGCAAATCTACATATAGAAATATATTCAAATGTT
Organism: Lepomis macrochirus; assembly: GCA_024633595.2. Classification (NCBI taxonomy): domain Eukaryota; kingdom Metazoa; phylum Chordata; class Actinopteri; order Centrarchiformes; family Centrarchidae; genus Lepomis; species Lepomis macrochirus. The sequence goes on from JALXJV020000005.1 coordinate 33,978,878, forward strand.
TGCAATTATCCCCTTTTCAGTAGGTTATTACCATTGTTGTTTACTGATCATTTCTTTCCACGGATCTTCTGCAGAACAAACTCTACATGCTGCTGGCATGGGCAACACTACTTGTTTACAAAGTTTGACCTGAAGTAGCTTTTTCGGAATCCAAATGGTGTATCTGACTCCGCCCAAGATTAGATTAATGTAATGTGTAATTTGTTAATACACATGTACATACGTACTACTGGTAGCTTAATCTATAACTGCATCATTTGATCATTCATAGTTTTATTAACAAAGTGACTAAAACTGCCAGGCACATGTAGTGGAGAAAAAAAGTATATCTCCCACTAAATTGTAATGACATACAGTGTAGTGTTTAATGGGAATACTCAAGTAAAAGTACAAGTAGGTTGCCTCAATGCTGTACTTGAGTGATGTACTTTGTTACTCACCACCACTGAAAATGTCCTTTGCTTTGATATTTTTATCATTATTACAGTTAGTCATTGAACTAACAGCTGTCCTTTGCTGCAGATTTGGCATCACACCTTCTACAATGAACTTCGTGTTGCTCCTGAGGAGCACCGAGTCCTGCTGACCGAGGCTCCACTCAATCCCAAGGCCAACAGGGAGAAGATGACGCAGGTGTGTATTTTTAACAAATGCTTAACATCTATGGGTTTATTTTGACCAAGATTTTATTGCAGTGCTATTTTCTTGGTCAGAATTCCCACTTGTTATACAGCTTCAGTATGAAAAAGAGAGGAAAACATGGAACAGGGTTTTAGTTAGGTCTTCAGATGTTATGACTTCCACGGTAACGTGTGATCTTTCTCTTTGGTCCAGATCATGTTTGAGACCTTCAACAGTCCTGCCTTGTACGTGGCCATCCAGGCCGTCCTGGCACTGTTCGCCTGCGGTCGTACCACAGGTGAGAAGTCAAATAACCCCTAACATCTCTCTGAGGTGTGATGTCTTCAAAACACTGACATTGTGACAAACTGGCTTTGACAGACTTCCTGCCTATAAAATGACTTTTAGTTCATAAGAAGTTGGAATTTCTGAACCACATGGCCCCTAGCACCTATTTTTAGGAAAAACGCCTAAAATAACATACCCACAGTAAATCAGTAATATCTCCTCAACCATCAGGCCTAGATGCATAATTCTGGTCTCCTTTGAAATGTCAGAAGCAAAGGAATATAAATCCATTGTATATTAACATATTTATTTTACCATTACAGACTACATGAAGATTAAATACAGAAAAAAATATGATATTTTCACGCTCGCCTGGTAAAAAAAGCTACATTTTATTGCAATAAACCATTAAAACCATCATAAGGTAGATTATAATGCACCTGGATATCTTTTAATACACCTGGAACACAACTGCAACTGTAAAATTGAAAAAAAAGAAACTAATATACAACAGTTATTACACAATTTCTAAAAAAATATACCTGGCAAATGTCCATATTTTGGCAATAATTACTGTTAATATGTTCACTTTTATTGGGAGTTATACACTATTCCTCTCCATACAACCACGTTCCAAATACAATAAAGCTTCCAAAACATTGAAATTTTGATAAAAACAGTCATTATAAATGACCAAACGCACTCCCATGCTTTGAAGGCCCACAGCTTGAGAACAGAACATCCTACGGGGCTGGGTTGTTTAGATTCGTCTGAGTCTCCTCTAAAAATCGGTATATTGCATGAGGTTGTAGCAGAGACCGACAAAGTCCGTCTCTGCCAAACAAGCTCTTTGAGGTAGAAGCGAAACTTATATGACCCCAACGGCTTCCGTACGATGCCGGCAAGATGGCGGCCCGTGGAACGGTCTATGGTCTATCACATTTTAACATTGTTACAAAGGTTTAAAAAAAGAAACATTGCCAGAGTTTGACCCTGCCTCTCTTTAGAAGATTGTAATGATTGTAATTTACTATTTACAGATGTACCCAAAAGAAATATTAATAGGCTGACACTGATACAAAATGTGTTTTCCTTTTTGTAATTGGGCGTTTTTGTCTTGCAGGTATTGTGATGGACTCTGGTGATGGTGCCAGTCACACTGTGCCCATCTACGAGGGTAACGCTCTGCAACACGCCGTCCTCAGTGTGGACCTGGCTGGCAGAGATCTGACTGACTATCTGATGAAGATCCTCACTGAGAGAGGCTACAGCTTCACCACCACTGGTACATGAGTTTGACCTAAAACAAATTGTATAGGCCCAATTTATAATCTGGAGATTCTACTTCCTTTTAAAACAAGTGTAACCTGCAGGAGATGAACTGCTGAATGGCTGCATGCTTTTAAACTTTCATTTTGTAACATTTCAACTCCCTTTCTCAGCTGAGCGTGAGGTTGTGCGGAACATTAAGGAGAAGCTCTGCTACGTGGCTCTGGACTTCGATCAGGAGATCCAGACGGCATCTTCCTCTTCCACCCTGGAGAAGAGCTACGAGCTTCCTGACGGACAGGTCATCACCATCGGCAACGAGAGGTTCCGCTGCCCCGAGATTCTCTTCCAGCCTTCATTCATCGGTGAGTAACGAGCGTTAAAGGTATCCCTAAAGCAAATCTTTCCAAACACTGACAAATGCTTTTAAAATTACTATAAAGAGTTTCTGAGCTCTTCTCAAATATTTGTTTTCTACGCTGCCATCAAAGCATCAACATCATTATATTTGTTGCTTCAGTGCTAGAAATGAACATTACAGTAGAATCAAACAATAACTCTTTTTAAAAAATATTTTGAACCTGTCCTGCCCCACAGCCTGGTATGAGTATTCGGAGCTGGATAGGGGGTGGGGACAACAGGAAATAGCAGAAGGAAACACAGAAAGCAACAAAACCTGCAAGAGAACAGTGAGGGGGGGCTTGCAAACAAAAAACAACAAACACAAAATAAACAACCAAAAACAAAGAGACAAGCAGTCGAACAGCAGCAATAAACAGCTGACATAGGAAAACAATGGAGAGAGAAATGAAAAAATCAGGTAACCTAAATAAACAACACCGCACCGCCATGAGAGCTGAAATAATAATTAATTTAAATACTGAATGAAAAACATCAAGAATAATTCTACCAGGGAGAAACTTTGTTTGTGTGTGCATTTATATGTGAGACTGTATGCGTCTGAATGCGCGTGGGTGAGTATGTCTGTACGTGTAGGCCTACGTATATCTTTGTGTACAAAAGTCTGTTACAGAATGTAGTTCATAGTTACAGTGGGATGCCACAACAGCGCCACACCGTCTGCGACAGGCAGGAACCCCAGTAGCCAATTGGGGTTGGAGAGAGGTCAACTCCCAGACAGATATGATACATAACATCGTTTTGTGACCTTTCGCACGTTCATTCCTAAATTCACCCCGTCTGTGTTGCGAAGCTCTGAACTGACGTTTGCTGCTTCCGTGGCCTGTGACAGGTTCTGACGTCAGCTACCAAACAACCACACATCTGTGTGGCGGTCACTCGGCGCACGTTTGAAATGAACTAATGTGAATCACTGAAGGAGATGTGAAACACGAGCAAACGCAAACTCTTTTAGTGTTTTGGTAAGCCTGCAGCTGAAGCTGCTGCCGCTCCGGGTGACACTGCAGCTGCAGCAGATGACACGAACGTTAAAGTTACTGAAACAGAAAACGAGCCAGATGAGGCTGCTGTTATTGTAATGTTACCTGGTGAGTGAAAATAGCATATAGGCCTATTAACGCTGTCATTAACGGAACTGTAACAGCATTGTTGGTCTATTGAATTGAATCTAGAACTAGTTAACTAAAGTTAATGGATCAGTGAATGCGGGTTACTGTGTGTGTGTGTGTGTGTGTGTGTGTGTGTGTGTGTGTGTGTGTGTGTGTGTGTGTGTGTCTGTGTGTGTGTGTACAGTAACAGTTCTTGGATGCTTGCTCATGTATTTAAGCTGATATAGAACATAACCTACGTTTGACAATGGGTTTTAGAGGATAAGTGAGCTTGAGAGGATGTGGACCCCTTTAGGTGTCCTCAGTGCTAATATTCTGTAATGAAGGAGTTTTGGTGATAGAACTGCACACAGGCCTGTGTTTATTGTTATTACTGCTACTGAAAAGCCTTTCCAATAATAGTTGCAACTTGCACTGTGAAATGTGCATTGAAAATTGCCAGCTGATAAAACCAGATTCATATAACATCTAAGTCTAAATGTAGCTGAGTTAGATGGTGATTAACACTAAACATGGCGCAGAAAATGTCTCCAGAATGCAGGAAATTAAGTGTTTAATGCTCAAAATCATTGTACTCATCAATGAATATTTTTAAAAATACTATTAAAATATATTCTTCTAGTCTTGATCTCGTGACCCCAATATTCTGGATTATCACGTCTCATATGCTAAGTGTTTTGTCACAACTCTAATCTGAGCCCTAAAATGTCCCCACCACTTTTCAACACAAAGTGATGCCCTTTCCCACCTGTAACTAAGAAGCCTAAGAAGTCCCTCAGAATGCTCTCTATCACATGTACATGCATACTATTAGTGAGGTTAGTGGTGCTTATGGGATGTCATACTGTGATGGAGAGTATGAGGCTGGGAGGGAAAAATCACAGTATACTCACTAGAAAAAACTAGACTACACCACTGCTCCCAGACGAATCGCGACACTAACACAGAAGACCCTGACCTGACCAACAAACGCCGCATATTCCCCAACAGCGAAAGCCAGCAGAGAAAAATCCCAGCCTGGCAGTAAACAGGCCACAGTGCACCCTTGTTTCAACTCTTGTTTCATCTGTGTGTTCAGGAATGGAGTCGGCTGGCATCCACGAGACGACCTACAACAGCATCATGAAGTGTGACGTGGACATCCGTAAGGACCTGTACGCCAACACTGTGCTGTCCGGCGGCACCACCATGTGCCCCGGCATCGCTGACCGCATGCAGAAGGAGATCTCTGCTCTGGCCCCATCCACCATGCAAATCAAGGTACAGCTTTATTTTTTCTTGAAGGACAAATTGAGTCACCTTTTTCAGGAAAGGGTTTGATAAAACGTATTTGTCTTCTGACCTGGTCTTTATATGTTCTAGTGCTCGAAGTGGACACATTTTTTTCAGAGAACAGACAGAGACTGAATATTCAGCTTAATGCCACATTATCAGTTACTTTATCTTCAAAAATCGCTCCTATATATTTGTTCTTATAGCTTAATAAAACCGTAGTTTGTACTAAATTCAGATGTAGAATGTGTTTGGGTTTGAAATGATCACATTTATTGATCTTGTGTGATTGGGTTCCTGTAATCAGATCGGTCAGATATTATAAAGTATTAATTTAAGGCTTTTGTTGTTCATATTACGCATCACCTTCCTTTCTCACCCGTTTTCTTTGCTCACCTCCAGATCATCGCTCCCCCAGAGAGAAAGTACTCTGTCTGGTTTGGCGGCTCCATCCTGGGCTCCCTCTCCTCTTTCAAGCAGAGTTGGATCTACAAGCAGGAGTACGATGAGTCTGGCCCCTCCATTGTCCACCGCAAGTGCTTCTAGAAAGCTCCACTTCATCGTCATCCTCTGCACCAGCAGGGGCATTAATATGCTGTGCATCAACCAAGAAATGAGTCTGGTTTATCTTGTGAACAGACTATCAGATCTGAGATGCCACAAACAAGATGAATCAAGTGACAGAAACTCTGCAACTCACTGAACCTACAACATCTCTGAACATGGTTCTTTGCTTTCACTGCTTCTGGAGAGAAACTACTGAACTGTAAAACAAACAGTTACATCACTGAACATATTTTTCTACTCTTCTTTCTACCTCTTTGACAATGTCTTTGACAATCTTATGCAATAAATTTCATGTTAATATTCAGCTTCTCTGCTCATCTGTTCAGTCAGTATTCTGTATCATGTCTTTACGGGAGTGCATTACAACCTTCTCTAATGTCATTATTTGCTTGTTGTGTTCATAGTTCCAGATTTTTTCCCCGTAGCACTACAGATGCAAATGATGCAGCAAAATGCTGTATATGAAAGCAAATAATCATGCAGACCTACACAGGAGTGTAATTTCCACATCTACACTTTCAGTTTGACTTGAACACTAAAATTTCTCCAGTCTTCTGGCTGCCTGTTGATTTAAAAAAAAGGAGTGAATGCTCATCTGGATCACTTTGTTATTTGTGCAGTTGAGCGTCATGAGAAACAGTGAGTATTTAACAGATTTCGTTTCCTTTGTTTCATCTTTCAGGGTACAAAAAGGCCACTCTCTTTGGTGGGTATTTGTACCTGCAGAATGAGAAGAAAACTCTGGGCTTGGAAAAAGTACCCCTAACTCCATGTATTTTTGTTTAATCATATTCTCCTAAAATATGCTCTATATAATGGGAATAAAATGGGAATTCCAAACATATTGCGTGTAACCCTTGACTCAGGGAGACTTATGTGTGATGTGGCACTGAATATGTGCAAACGTAACAGTCGAAATATCTGTTCGCTGTGTTATCCGGACTTCAGGGACGTGTCTCTGTGGGATGATATGATTGACTAATGTGCTCACTCAGTTGTCCTCACTCATCCAAGCAAACATATATCGGTGTGTGTGTGTGTTGCTGTGAGTCCTTCTGCAGAAGACTTGAATACATTTTTTTGCCTGAGCTGTTTATTTGAAATCTGAAATTGCCATCACAAACCTTCACCCGCACTGAAAAGAAGGAAAAACACATTATGAACTTCACAAAGTCAGAACAGGCTGCAGGCTGGTGACCTGAATTATAATGTGTAAGTGTTCCGGTTATTTTGTCCACCCCCTGTACAATCATAATCACTATCTTTCAGTTGGTGTTAAAATGTTCTGCACTTCTTGTGTGTGTTTGCAGTGTTGTGTCCAGCAGGTGGAGCTCTAATCAGCTTCAGCTTCACTAACTGTTGTAGGTCTGTTAGTGTTTGATATGATTTACTGTGATCCTTACTGTGTTCACCACATACTGTTATTATAACCATGGTTACTTGCCAGATCATCACAGGGCGACGCTTCAAGACAAACAACCATTTCACTCCCGTAGTTCGCTCTCTCTCTCTCTCTCACCCAGACTCTCAGGTACCGAAAGCTGGCACAGATTGATTTTACATGGTAGTACCTATGTAATTCGGTCAGTACCTGTAAAAGTACAGAGTTTGGGACCCAACAATATTGACCTGCATTTGGTTTTGTTTGTCATGGTTATTATTCCAGTGAATTTCCTCCAGTTGAATCAGAATGAATGTGAACTTTTCAGCATTCTTTCTAAAGTCTTTCTTGATTAGGTTGACATGTCTCCTTCTCCTCTTTTGTAAATCTGCTAATGGGAAGACATGTGGTCCTGGAGCCAGGAGACTGATGCACCTCACTCATTCCTCACTCCTCATTAACCTCTTCATGGGACAAACAGACCAGGAGTGTCGACCACAACGTTTACTCTGTGCTTTCTGACAAAGTTTGGTGACTGATGTTTGACTTGATTTGGCTTTAAACTCGTCATCACCTGGGAAATAATAAGACCTGGAGTTACTTTGAATGCTGTCTGCATGGTTTAATGACAAACAAATAGCTATTTAGAAAAATTCTATTTTAATTAAAAGATATATTACTCAGATGCATATTGTTTTCAGGTTCAAGTTCAGTCTGTGGTGTGTTGAGGTTTTGTTGTATGAATTTGTCTATTTGTGTAAATGCAAATGTTGGTGTTTGTGCAGCAGAGTGGTTCGTCTTAGAGTCTTGGTAGCATAACATTAGCTTTCTGACTCAAATCAAAGCTCGCCAAAGGATTCAATGAGCTGAGAAATATCTCCTCTTGCCAAGTCGTATCTAAGGTTGTCCTATTTATTAAAGTAGTGAATGTTTCCATTGCATAAGGATGGGATGGGAAACTGAGTTATGTCTTGGGAAAAACCTGAGATTCTGATTGCAAAATGCATTCAAAATATATATTTATAGCAAGTGACCATAATATAAGCAGCATAATGCCCTCTGAGGTGTCCATAATCAGGAGTTAATGGACTGCACGTTGGACAGTTCTGTCCTCCCCTTCATCCATTAATTACTTGTAATGGACACCTCATCGGGTATTATCCCTTACATGTCTCGTGTGTCACAGTGTTGTATTAATCACCGATCAGCTGTAACGTGTCAAGTAGGTTGAGATCCCAACGCTCTAAACAGCATGAACTATGGCTCAGTAACACACCAGAGCAAGGGGACTGTAAGGTACTTTCCAACAGAATAACACAAATAAGTATAATCAGCTTTCTAAATGAAGGAAATTAAGAATATGATGCATTAAAAGTAGCGATTGTAAAATGATCAACTGAGAAGTGCAATGAATGTGGTAGACTGTGAAAAGAAGTTAAGAAAATTGCAAACTTGATGGTACAAGAAGGAATATTAATGAAGTTAAAAATGTGTCTGTGTGCTTAAAAAAGGGAAGTGAAGAATCATCTCGAAGCATGTTGAACTTGCTATGACTTGCAATAACTATTAATATGAATGAAAAATGCTATGGCTAAAAATGAGGAACTTAAAATGTAAGTAAGTCTGTGCACTTAGAGATAAAGAAGTGAATGATCAATTTGAGACATGTTGAGCTGTAGTGAAACATTGAAATGAATGCGAAGCGCCATGACCATGTGTCGTCAGAGGAAGGAGAAGGAAGGGGGAGGAACGGAAAGGTCAAATAAGGAAGTCTCCGGCTCGACTGCAATACAGAAGGACGGAAGGACGAGCTGCACGACAGCAGTCAAGAAAAAGAGGTGGTGGCTTGTTCGACTGAGAGAACTCAGCTACGATGTAGGATATAAAAAGGAGAGACGAAGAGAGATCGGGGTTACTCCTCGGCAGATCTCAGAAGGCACTGGACTCGGATCAAGAGCAAGACCACCACCGCATCGGATAAAGAGCAAGACCACCACCGCATCGGATCAAGAGCAAGCCCACCACCGCATCGGATCAAGAGCAAGACCACCACCGCGTCGGATCAAGACCAAGTCAGAGCGTCGGATCAAGACCAAGATCAGAGCATCGGATCAAGACCAAGATCAGAGCATCGGATCAAGACCAAGTCAGAGCATCGGATCAAGAGCCCAAGATCAGAGCATCGGATCAAGAGCCCAAGACCAGAGACGGGGATTTGAGAAGCCAACAACTAGAGACGACTTCAGAGATTCTTCGGGGGATTTCCAGAGATCGCGCCACTGAGGGTAACCACACCGGCCAAACCAACTGAAGAATGATCGGACTCTGAAGATTTTCTCTCCCTCATCTGCAAGGAAGACTGAAGACTTTTTGAAGACAATCTGAGGGCTTTGTACAAGGCATCAGTTTCCACCAAGGTCATCAGCCCAGCAGTAGAAGAAGGAATCCACCTGCAGTAACGACTCCTTCCATTCCCTTTCTCTCCAAAACGGAAGACATCAAAGCACTCAAGCTCAACTACGTCAATCAGGTTTTGAATTTTTAAAATTTTATCATTTATCATTTTATCATTTACCATATTATTAATCATTTCAGTTGTATGCTTGCCCTTGCTTAATTTTGCAATAAATTATATAATCAATGCATTTAAAGTACCAGTAGTAGACATTGAATTATTTCTTCACTAAGGTAGTAATTGTATTAGGTAAAGTGTGTTTAACATCTTTAAGGTTCTTTTAGGTTGCTCTAGCCAGCGAAATTAACATATCCTTGGGGCCTCTTTTCCTGGCCACTAAACACAATCCTAGCAACCATACAAAGTGCACTGATCAATGAGAAGAGAGCTGTGCGTGAGCGGACATGGCTGGAGTGGTATTCGGCTCTGGCTATTCAGTCGGGTGCCATTTCAGAGTAAGCAGGGTAGGCGTTCGGAAGAAGACAGTGAGAAGCTAGGCGAATCTCTTCGACACCAGCTTAAACAGTCCTCAGTAAATACCTAATAGGGTAATACCCATAGGCCACGAGGATCGGACCCTTTAAGGCGGAGAGCTGGTCCAGTACCTCCTGAACAGGGGTAACTTCGGGATCTAACAGCGTGGCGCTAGCGTGGGGCTCGGCGAAAAGGTTTGTTGAGCCCAGAGCAGAACCCAGGCGGAGAGACCAACCGTCGTTAGGTGTGGAACCACCCGAGAGAAGGCGTGAGGCAGAGAAGAGATCTGCGGGCGCCAGAAAGGAGAAGTACAGCGGAGAAGAGCTCGGCTGAACCCTGCAGAGAGCAGTCCTGTAAGGGAAGCAGAGCTGCCTGGTGACTGGCTAGAGAAAGCAGAAGTCACCGCCTCAGCGGACCCAGAAGAGGGAGTGGGGAGAGAGGCGACCGAAAGAGAAGTCAGGCTTCATCCGAGAGAGGCTGAATAGCCAGTCAGTCTGTAACTCATCCCTGACCCGATGCGCTAAGGGAGGCTTTGAGGAGCAGGCGACTTCGAGGCGACAAACGACAGAGAAGATGGCCACGGCAAGAGCATCAGACGATGAGCAAACAGTGAAGGAGATGCTGGAAGATCCCAATGGTGAAGAAGTAGAGAGTCAGACCCCAAAGGTGGAACTGAGAGTACCACGCCGGGTCATCGTGTTCGGGGACGGACTTCAAACCTGGAGCCCGGTCACCCTGGAACACCTCAAGAAATACTGCCAAGGAGTGACAGAGGAGCAGTTAAAAGGAAAAGTGAATGAAGCAATGAAAAACCCAGGCTACTATTATGCCCGTACCTGCATGGATGGACAGGCAATAATGGTCATGAGACGTCCAACCAAGGTGAAGACGAAAGAAGATGTGCGAATCTGGATTGAGTGGTGGCTCCAAGTCCTTGAAGAGTGGAACAGAGGGAGAATCACCGTCCTGGTGAGTCCGTCCAAAAAAGTATGACTCCGTCATTAAGATGACTGCAGATGTGGTGAGAATCGACTGTGTCCTAGAAGTGGCAGAGACCAGAGCAACCAGCCAGTATGCTGAACACAAAGAGAGAATAGAACTATTAAATCGAAGAGGAGCCCTGCAATATAATGGAGATGTCCACAGTGTAGTTGAAGAAAACCAGGAGGATAGAGATGACAGCCACTCCAACCGAAGCATGAGGGATGGCCGAGGTCAGCTAGTTCCAGCTCCGGCCCAAAAGGAGGAAAAAAGCTCTGAGGATGACGGACAGGACAGTCTGTTTGAGCTAAATGATTCCCCCGAGGAAGAGATCCTGAACCTCCCATCAGAGCTACCAAGTAATTTAACCCCCCTAATAGACAAGTTTAGAGGGTTCATAACCAAAACAGAGAGACAGAGGAAACTGTTAGACGAGCAAGGAGAGCTCCTCAGGAGAGGAGCTAGTTTTGGAAAAGCTGCACCATCCACACCTGAGCGGAGAAAGCGAACCAGATGAAAACCCAGAAAGAAGGTCATCAGGATCAGCCGAGATGGGGCCGAAGAATAAGACAGAGAAGACCAAGGGGAAGAACATCTACCCAGCATGAACCCGATCCCCGAGGCCGCAAAATAGCTAGTCAAGGGGAACTGATTGTGTATCATTGGATTGGAAGCCCCTGGGACATCGATGGTCATGGGCTTATAGTCCTCACCAACAGAAATCTTAAGATCCATCACGGCAAGTTCCGAAAAGAATTAATCCGCCTGGCTGGAAGAGAATATAGAGAAGAAATAGATGACAGAAGAACTCGCAAGATTAATGAGACTGAGGAAAGCAGGGATGTGATAGTGACAAGCGGAGGGAGACTCACCTACTACGCCGTCCTGCATCTGACTATGAATGCTTATGAAGGAGTTGAAGAGTCCAGAGATTATCAAGAGAAAATGCTAGGCATCCTGGAGAAAAGTCTTGATCGTGCCAGAGAACTGCAACTAAGGAGAGTAGTAGTGTGCACTGACGGCCTGAGATCTGGTAACATGTCATGGGAAGAAGACAGTGAGAAGCTAGGCGAATCTCTTCGACACCAGCTTAAACAGTCCTCAGTAAATACCTAATAGGGTAATACCCATAGGCCACGAGGATCGGACCCTTTAAGACGGAGAGCTGGTCCAGTACCTCCTGAACAGGGGTAACTCGGGATCTAACACGTGGCGCCCAACGTGGGGCGAAGCTGAAACGACAGCCATGGGTCTCGTCAAGTTGTTCCTGCGTATGCCCAGCATGTGGGGATCCATCACGAGAGCTTGTGGTAGTTACCACCAAAGAACAACATCAAGAACGACAACAACGAGCCCTGGCTAGTGTGCAGCCAAACAAAGATAAGGGAAGAGGACAAGCCTCGAGGAGAGCTAGAACAGAGGAAATGAGCATAGAGTTTGAATCCTCCACCCGTCTCCCCCAAAGTGAAAGGAAAACTCCAGTCAAGACACAGGAAACTCAGTTAGTCCTGGACAGAAGCCGGGCTCTGGCTAGCCCCCGGCAACAAAGCTCACTGCAACAGCCATGCTTTAATGGAGAGGAGGCTGAGGAACCTCTTCAGGGACATGCTGAAGAAGACCCAGAGGTGAGCAATTTAGCCCAAAAGCTGCAAGGGCTTGACCTGCCCAGACCCCAGCCTCAACCGAAGAAAGCCCTCCAGGAAGCCCGAAAGATGACGGCTGGAGGGTCAAATGAGTAATAGCATCAAAGGCGTGGGTCACCCTGGAAAATCTCTACTGGGTGGGGGACAATATTTACACTAAAGTGGATGGAGAACCCTACTTAGTAGACTCAGGGGCAGAAGTGTCCATGACCACTAGAAGCCTTAAGGCGAGAGGACACCTGAAGGTCCAATTTGCCAGCGGGACAGTGGAGAGATAGCATTTAGGTTATAGAAAAGAATAGTGTGGGTGAAAGGCCTATATGACTTCATCACAACCAGAGATCTGAAAAACCTACATACACCAAAGAGGTTCCGAAAATCAGTGACGGAAAAAAGAAAAAAAAAAAAAAGACAAGACAACACAGCCTACTGGGGCTTCATTTTAAAACACATTGGAAAGGAACAGCACCAGCAGAAAGGCAGAAAGCCAGGGAGTGCTCAGATAGGTGAAGTAACTGCAATAATGGAAGAACTCCTCAGTTAGGGAAAAGCAAAATAAAAAGGGCATGAGTAATCACAGACAGTTATTGCTGGATGCAAGCCCAAAAAGAAGACCTCACCATTTGGGAAGAGAACGGATTTGAGGGTGCCAAAGGGAAAATGGTAGCCCATCAAGATCTGTGGAAGAAGATAGCCGAATTATGAATGAATGTGGACCTAGAAGTGGTTCACCAGAAGGCTCATGGAAAAAAAAGGAGCTCACTGGCGAGGAAACGATGAAGTGGATCGCTAGGTGCAGCGAAGAAAAATAGTCTTTGTCGGGATTGAGAAGAGGGACAAGACACCCAAAGGGCGGGTGGTCCCAGAAGAGTCCGTGGTGGAAGTGGTACAGGCCGTACATGGAGCGCTGGGCCATGCAGGTGCCATGCCCACGGAGGGAGTGGAGAGCGGCAACTTTGGATTCCAGGTTGTGGTCAGATTCGCCGAGTCTTCAAAGACTGCAATGTATGTGGTCAGTACAACGCAGGTCAGAGAGGGCAAAGAGTGGAAGGCCTAACCATTAAGAGCACCATCCCATGGGGGGTCAATATGTATGGGCGTAGTTGGCCCAATGGGAGTGGCAGGAAAAAGGTGAGAAGTACCTTTTAGTGATAGTTAACTCCATGTCGGGGTATGTAATTATCAGACCCGTCAGAAAAGCTAACGGCAGCAGTGTGGTCAGTAACGGGGTGATGAGGACTTATTCGCCGCCATACACTCCACGGGGGAGTGCTGACAGCGAGGGGTGGAGCACCAAAGCCCTGGAAATGGGTAGGGCCCTGAATGACAGAAGCAGAGCAGACAGGCCCTCCCCTTCTGAGGAACTAAATCAACGCCCATTCACGTCACAGGAAGTGGGTCGGGGCGTTGAGGACAGAAAGAAGGAACCAGGGCTGAAAGTCCCATTTCACGTTGGTCAGAGAGTGTGGGTTAAGGCCAGAGATCACCCTACAAACACTGCAGTCAAGGCCAAGTACGAGGTATCTGACATAGTGAAAGAAAAAAGATATTAGACAGTAATACGGTATTACTGAAGAAGAGAGGAGTCCAGGGGGTGGAGCAGCTTAAACCAATCCCAAGCTAAGAGCGAACCAGGAACCAAGAATGGCCAGTAACACACAGAACCTACCACCCCTACGTCAGACTGGCCACTGTCTATGGGATGGTTGCCTTAAGAAGAACAACCTCAGGACTCTGGGCAGGCAGAGGACTGAGAAAGCTGAAATGTGCAAAAGAAGGATTCCTGTCAGAAGAAAAAGAGATATTAGAGTTGAGAGAAGTCGACAATTCCTGTGTAGTTTGTATGAAACCATCAATCTTATTGGTCCAATGGGAGGGCCCATTGGAACTAACCACCTGGGGTAAACTGATTGAGGAAGTGGTAAAAAATCCAGACATCCCATCAGAAGAGTTACCAGAAGTGCTAGAAGAAGAAGCAAAGGCAGAAGTAAAAAATCCAACAACAGGTAGGAAAGCACCTGCAAAGCGTCTGAGAGCGTGGTTCCGAAGGTCATTATCTGAAGGAGAGAAGAAGAGAGATAAGACTGCACCAGATGAATAGATTAAAGAGAAAGGAATAAGAGCTAACTGTCAAAAATGCCGAAAACCCACAAAAAGAAAAGAGACAGGAAAGAAGAAACATGAGTGCGTTTGGTATGAAAGACTGGGAATAGCAGTCACTGGGGCCGTTACAACTGTAATTGAAGAAACAACGGAAATAATAGGTGAAGGATTTGGAGTATTGACAGGCTGGATAAATGGCCTGTTTGCTAAAATTTGGCCCTATTTGTTAATGATAGTAGGACTCATCATTGCATGTGCAATAACAGTTGCGGTAGTGAAAGGAGGAGTCCATGCGGCCCTGCGCCCTTGCATGAAGAAGAAACATGCGCAAAAACAAGAAGAAGAGAAACCCCTCCTCCGGAAGGGGGAGGAGTAATGAAGCCCATAAGAATAGAGAACCTGCACGGCTGATCCATAAGCAGTTCCTGACTTGGAAGTAGCAGCAGAGCAAACATCGATCAGATAAAAAAGACAGAAGAAAAAGAAGTTCAGCTTGAACATGACCAACAACATCACTAAGGATCAAACATCATATGCAAAGCCCTGATGGCGTATGTAATCATTCTGACTAGTGCACTGCAGAAAAGAGAAAGAAAGTATTGGCTGCTTTGGCTAGCCACCATTATTCTCTGGGGCATAGGATGAGGGCGCAGCCAGGAGCAATCAATCCACCAATCACTCTGCAATCACCAGGGCTAGCTACATTGCCTCAAAGGCGTGTCAGAGGCCTCAATTAAGACAGAACTATAAAAATAGGTTATTGCTTGCTTACTTGCATTTGCTAAATATTATTAGCTTACAATTTTGTGTTATTATTATGAAGGACAAAGCAGGATGCATCCATTGTGGCATCACCCTAGAGCAGACCAAGCTCCTATGGGATGTCATCCCAGCCTTATGGTGCACGGAGTGCTATGTGCGCCACTTCACCATACAAGCTGCAAGAGGTATTGTGTGCCATAAAGACATGACACGACTGCCTGAAATCACAGCAGACGCAGTAATAGAGGTGGAGTTGTATGCCAAAGAGGTGTGGAATTCCCTGAAGGCCGAAAAAGGGGCAAGTATGATATACACCATCCATCCCGACTGCTACTACCATACCTTGTATACTAAGATGTGGGAGTATGAAGGCGGCACCAGAGTGTCCACAGCTCATCTTATGGATGGAAGATTTGTCCTGATTAGCCCACGGTTGCCCAAACTGAAAGAAGCTGTCAACAGATCCACTAACAACTACACGACCATTGTCACAAGATGCCAGTGTTCAGACCGACTGGATGGTGTGGTGTTGGGAAGACTACATGAAGGAGATTTTTGAAATAGAAGAGGTCGCTTCCCAGCCCTCCACTGACGGTTTAGTACCAGCACAGTAGCCACCTATCGAAGCTGTGACACCGATTTCTGACATGGCCACACAGTCTGATGATGAAGCTTCCGTCCCAGGGGAAAAGATAACTGAAGACCAGCACACCAAAACAATGGCAGCAACACCTCATACACCGCACAATGACGACTTAAGTAAGGATGCCTCACCCGCAAACTACCCAAATCATCGCACCCCATGCACACCCGAGTTTGTGATAATGGACCAATGGGATCGACCTCCATCACCACCTGAACTCGACATACTCACCCTGGAAGCTGATTACTGATGAAGAGGACTTCATGCTCATGAATGAAGATATGGGCAGCGAGTGATCTCAAGGAGGGGGTGTCAAGTAGGTTGAGATCCCAACGCTCTAAACAGCATGAACTATGGCTCAGTAACACACCAGAGCAAGGGGACTGTAAGGTACTTTCCAACAGAATAACACAAATAAGTATAATCAGCTTTCTAAATGAAGGAAATTAAGAATATGATGCATTAAAAGTAACGATTGTAAAATGATCAACTGAGAAGTGCAATGAATGTGGTAGACTGTGAAAAGAAGTTAAGAAAATTGCAAACTTGATGGTACAAGAAGGAATATTAATGAAGTTAAAAATGTGTCTGTGTGCTTAAAAAAGGGAAGTGAAGAATCATCTCGAAGCATGTTGAACTTGCTATGACTTGCAATAACTATTAATATGAATGAAAAATGCTATGGCTAAAAATGAGGAACTTAAAATGTAAGTAAGTCTGTGCACTTAGAGAGATAAAGAAGTGAATGATCAATTTGAGACATGTTGAGCTGTAGTGAAACATTGAAATGAATGCGAAGCGCCATGACCATGTGTCGTCAGAGGAAGGAGAAGGAAGGGGGAGGAACGGAAAGGTCAAATAAGGAAGTCTCCGGCTCGACTGCAATACAGAAGGACGGAAGGACGAGCTGCACGACAGCAGTCAAGAAAAAAGAGGTGGTGGCTTGTTCGACTGAGAGAACTCAGCTACTGATGTAGGATATAAAAGGAGAGACGAAGAGAGATCGGGGTTACTCCTCGGCAGATCTCAGAAGGCACTGGACTCGGATCAAGAGCAAGACCACCACCGCATCGGATAAAGAGCAAGACCACCACCGCATCGGATCAAGAGCAAGCCCACCACCGCATCGGATCAAGAGCAAGACCACCACCGCGTCGGATCAAGACCAAGTCAGAGCGTCGGATCAAGACCAAGATCAGAGCATCGGATCAAGACCAAGATCAGAGCATCGGATCAAGACCAAGTCAGAGCATCGGATCAAGAGCCCAAGATCAGAGCATCGGATCAAGAGCCCAAGACCAGAGACGGGGATTTGAGAAGCCAACAACTAGAGACGACTTCAGAGATTCTTCGGGGGATTTCCAGAGATCGCGCCACTGAGGGTAACCACACCGGCCAAACCAACTGAAGAATGATCGGGACTCTGAAGATTTTCTCTCCCTCATCTGCAAGGAAGACTGAAGACTTTTGAAGACAATCTGAGGGCTTTGTACAAGGCATCAGTTTCCACCAAGGTCATCAGCCCAGCAGTAGAAGAAGGAATCCACCTGCAGTAACGACTCCTTCCATTCCCTTTCTCTCCAAAACGGAAGACATCAAAGCACTCAAGCTCAACTACGTCAATCAGGTTTTGAATTTTTAAAATTTTATCATTTATCATTTTATCATTTACCATATTATTAATCATTTCAGTTGTATGCTTGCCCTTGCTTAATTTTGCAATAAATTATATAATCAATGCATTTAAAAGTACCAGTAGTAGACATTGAATTATTTCTTCACTAAGGTAGTAATTGTATTAGGTAAAGTGTGTTTAACATCTTTAAGGTTCTTTTAGGTTGCTCTAGCCAACGAAATTAACATATCCTTGGGGCCTCTTTTCCTGGCCACTAAACACAATCCTAGCAACCATACAAAGTGCACTGATCAATGAGAAGAGAGCTGTCGTGAACGGACATGGCTGGAGTGGTATTCGGCTCTGGCTATTCAGTCGGGTGCCATTTCAGAGTAAGCAGGGTAGGCGTTCGGAAGAAGACAGTGAGAAGCTAGGCGAATCTCTTCGACACCAGCTTAAACAGTCCTCAGTAAATACCTAATAGGGTAATACCCATAGGCCACGAGGATCGGACCCTTTAAGACGGAGAGCTGGTCCAGTACCTCCTGAACAGGGGTAACTCGGGATCTAACAAACGTTATGACGGCCACATCATAATGTTAACAGCTATAACACCTGCTGGTCACAATGTAGGTCTCCCTTTTGCAGACAGCGGACTCCTTCTCCCTGTTTCAGGATTTCCTGATCAGAACCTGGTGCTGCATCTTTAAATGCATCAGACCTCACATGCCCGTTGTTTTGACCCAAGGGATGTAAAAGTTCTGGAAGTTCAAAGTTGTTCCGCTTTAAGTGGGCTGGTCTGGAACACCTTTGTTCATGAAACCTCGAGTCTCCTCTCTGGGTGTTGATATCAGAACCAGTGAATGATCAAATAATCGATCACTTAAGAGTTTGTGTTCCTCAGTGAAGTCTTCAGGCTGTAGAACCAGCAGGAACACATGAGGTCCAGGATCAGAGAGTCTCACACAGTTTTCTATGAACTCTGTAAGTTTGTCTTCAAAGATGTTGGGATGCAGCAGATCTAAGGTGAGAACTAATTCTGTCAGACAGCGGCCTGGTTCTTCCTCAGTGTTGAACTTAGTCTCTCCCAGTATGAAGTTCCCCACTTTTCTCCTCTCAGACCAGCTGTTCCCCAGCAGAACAACCCTCAGCTCAGACACTGAAAGGAAAACAATATAAAATTTGATTTATAACTAAAAACGTAGTCAAAACTTTTTTATCGCGGACTTTAAAGAACATGTCAGCTGTTACCATCTTGAAACTTACAAATTCACCAGTGAGCTTAGAAATATTCAAATAAAATAAAATGTGAGTTTGTCCCCGGCACCTACAAACACTGTAATGTCAGATGTTAATATAGTGTAGAATAAATCTGAATTCTGAGTCAGTTCAGTTTAACTCACTGGAAGGTGGCAAATATTGATAGCTGCTGCTCCGCTTCAGGGGCTGCAGATCATCTGACGCTGTAAAGATACAGAACATCGATTCATTCATGTAATCTTCATTTAAAGGGACACTGTTTCTGGAAGGATGTATCTTAATTGTTCTTTATTTCTACTAGTTTTAGTTCAAAAAACCAAGAACTAAACAAGACGTGTGGGAGGAGCTTCTGTGTTTGATCCAGACAGAGTCTGCAGGTAAAACTCAAATTAAAAGAATATATGGAGAAAACTAAATTACAGCATGGTACATCTCTAAGAAACATTTATATTTTATCCCAGAATTCAAATACCTACTAGTGGTTCTGACTCCCCACTGACTGCAGCAGAAGTGGAATAATTTTTTATCAGTCATCACCTCTCCATAGTTTGTGTATTGATTTGTTTATGTTTCTATATTTATTAAAATTGATCCACCGTGTGATGGATCATTTATTTTTCCTTTAATTGTACATGGACTTGTTTTATGTTTCATTGTTTTGCACACCTCTGTCTATGATACAAATGACTTATAATATATAATAAAATAACTATAATGTTTTTTTATGTTTTACATTGATTGCTATAAAGCACTTTGTTGACCTATATTGAAAAGTGCTATAAAAAATGTTTTTATTATTAACAACACAGGTGATTGAAATAAAAGATTCAGGCTGGCACTTGTACAGGTCGGTGATTGTGCAGTGGATGAAACACGTGCCTTTGGTGTTTTGTAAATCACTTTTGGCAAAAGTGTCAGCTAAGCTCTTTTTTCTTTGCCTTATGCCACCACATGCATCAATGCCCCACCTGCAGTGGCACTATGACCCCACTAGGGGATGCCGCACCCCCGTTTGAGAAACACTGCCTTAGTGGAAAAACACAATAAAGATAATAACAAACTTTATGTGTAGTTACAATACAATAAATGCAACTTCCATACAATAAATGTATCGCAAAGTGCTTTACAATAAAGGAATTAAATGCACTGAGTGCTTCTCTGGGAATATAGACTTGAACATAAAAACAGGGGCTGAATGCCCCAATTAATGTAAAATAAGTGTAAATAAAACCCACTTAATAATAAAAAAAAATCTGCTCCTAGGTGAGGCAGGACCAGCCTGTGAATTTTATTACTTTGAATTTTCAACGTGATTTTGAACCCAGCCCTCAATCAGTTGGTGATTTTCCACTGACTGCTGTTTCATCATTTTGTTCTTAGCTAATTATATACAATGAACTATGAGCTATTTTGTTCATCATGATGTGATATGTGATTTCCCTTAATTCCTTTGAGCACTGTGTATATATTGATGTTGTGTTATACAGTATGTCAGTGTTTTATTTATTGTATTTATTATATTGTAAGACAGTTTTTCTCCTAAAATCCTTTAAATCGGACATTTAATTGTTAGCCCTGCACTGTTTGCAAAAGGAAAAAAAAACTGCAACAGAAAGACTTTCCTTCAGTGCAGATGTTGAGAGCAGACACGGTGTTACTGACTGGACTCACCTGATGCTGCAGCCACCATGATGTCAAGATTTAATGCTGAATGACTGCTGGATCTGAGAAGAGAAGACGGCATAAAATGTTAAACTGTCTGAGTGTCTGAAATCGACCAGAGTGGACTGAGTTGTAGTTCCAACAGAGCAGGAGAGGGTGT
The DNA here is from genome assembly GCA_024633595.2 of Lepomis macrochirus. NCBI lineage: Eukaryota > Metazoa > Chordata > Actinopteri > Centrarchiformes > Centrarchidae > Lepomis > Lepomis macrochirus. The sequence goes on from JALXJV020000005.1 coordinate 33,999,563, forward strand.
TAACGCGCTACAAGTAACGCAAATGAGTAGAAAACTAGTTGTTAACGTGTACGTTTTCACGTTTTTCATATGAAAGCATATGAGTCTCTGCAGAACAATTGTAGGCTACATACGGTAATATTTTAGGATGATCACTGTATTTGTTCTGATATACTGACAAAATCCTCTCGATGTGCAGAGCAGTGCACTGATCACGTGTTTTACTCACTAGCTGTTATTTATTCAATAAGTGAAGTAAAGATGCATGCAGAGTACATCTGGTTAGTGTTGGGATTTACACGTGACGCTCCCTCCCTCATATTAGATTAGATAGGTTTCATATTATACAACATGTTAAACATGCCAGCTTGTATTTCATGGTAGGCTACTCAAGTGGATTAGGAGTAAAAAGCAAGGCTGGAGTCTGAAATTGTTCCTCAATTCAAAATAAAAAATCTGAAAGAAAGGGTTGAAAATCAGAGGAAGAGTGACGTCGCCTCCGGAATACAGATGTTTAATATAAAGCTGAAAACTAGCAGGATGTCAATGATGTGTTGGCTGATTTTGGAAACATTACAGCTTATAACAGTGAAGTTATTGAATATCATTGAAATATTAAAATTCCCCCAAATTATGCAAACACAGTTTTCTACAAAATAAGTGTTGTAGTATCGCCGGCAGGAGATCACTGATGTGTGAGGGGATTTTGGAAATACTAGTTTTTTTTTATACAGAGCAGTTAGGCTGTTGAATATTAAAAATAGGCCTACCTATAATATTAGGTAGCTAAGCAAGAGTCTTTTTTTCAAACGACGTGTTGTAGTATAACCAGCAGTAGCCTACGTGTGCGGGGATTTTGGGGACACTACACTGTATAAGTGTGAAGTTCTTGAATATTTCTGTGTTTGGGGCTTTCCACTTTGGAGACGGAGCGCACTCGTCTCACAGCCGGCTGCTCGTAGAGACCAACGTTATTTGTGGCGCCCGTAGGAAGAAGACTCATTTAGGTGAAAATGTACCTGTAGCTTCTTGTCTACCAAACTACGATAGTAAAGAGGCGTCGTTTTTGTTTTTAACGCGTTTTGCTCTGAGTTATTGATCCCGGGAGTTTGAATCAGTGAATATATTTCCAACTTTACTGAACAGCCGGACCCAGTCTGAAGCAAATGATGGATAAACCGTGAAAATCGGTAAGTGAGAAGAGGAATAGAAATAAAATGTCAAACAGACCCAAAGATAAACGGGTTTCCATTTGGACAAGTTTCTAAAACAGACAGGGCCGTAATCACGATTTTAGCAATACTGAGTCAGAGGACGGTTGTGACATTTTTGTCATTTCTGTCTTTTAAGAAAGTGCCTTCAAAATGTGACATAAACTAGTTACAGGCCTAGAATAAAAGAGAAATAGAAAAAAAGAAAGCATTTGTCGTTGTACAATTATATCCAGCAAAGTCAGAGGGCTACTCATCACACGTGTGTGCCTCGTGGCTGATGGTAGACAGCGAGCCTCCCATTTCAACATAATTAAACAATTTAGACCCTGAATGTGTGTGTGTGTGTGTGTGTGTGTGTGTGTGTCAGAAAACATAAATACAACAACATTTTATTTGTACGTACAACTGACCCGGAGTCTTGTACTAATAAAAGCTTTCCTCATAGCTTAAAGCTAAAACGTCAGCACGAACAAATAGAAAGTTTTTATGGACACGCACACGATTAACATGATTTAAGTTTGATGAGCTTAACTACAAAGCAGAGAATGATGTAACTATAAATAAACGAAGTCAAACAAACACTTATTTACCTTTTGTATTTACATTCTAAAAGTGATGACTGCTGCAAATGTGTGGAGGGTTTCGAATCACATGCGAATCGATTGGTTCATAAGTTCCGGATGTTACGATTACAGCTACTCCGGTCTCAGGAGTTATGTGAGTACTGATTTTATTTTCGGGTTGTGTTCATATTTTGTTGGTTTATTTGACTGTCAGAATTAAAAAATACTGATGCTGAAGTTAAGAAAATGCCATGTTCATTTTTCTATGAATGCGTCTCATCCAGGCTCACAGTCCTCTGCGTGGGAGAAAATGTGTCATGTTTCTAAACCACAGTTACATTTCAACAGTGTGATGGAGACAAACTGTAGCAGAGCTAAGAATGTTATAAAGAAATGAACACATCCTCAAAGCCTACACACATCATTTATTTCTAATATCTGTTCTGTACATTTTAGTTTTAGTGTTTTTTATTGATGTTCTTTCTTTCGCTTGATGTTGGAAACTGCAGGTTTTGGTAGAGAACACATGCAGGTTTGTTCATACAGAGAGACAGAGCTGAAATTAACTGGACACCAGAAACAGTCTGTTTTTGATTTTTTTGTTTTATTATTTGTTGACTCGGGTGACTCTGGAATTCTATTTTCATTACATTATATTTCCCACACAGACGTTGTGATGACTGAATCCTTTTTGAAATTTTATTTTGGGTGACTTTAAAGCACTTATTTAAAAAGTTTGCATCAGCCTATGAGAATTACCCACATTGTGTTTTTTTTTACTTTTTTTTACTAAAAATGTACAATTGAATCATACAGAGGAAGTGACCTCATTGTCACCTCCTCTGTCAGGCTTCCTGTTTGTGTCGGTGTGACTGACACACCCAAGTTAAATTCAAAGAAATCCCAGAAATCCACACCTCAAAGCCTCAAAACTACACAATTAAAACAGCTGTTACCATCATGAGATATTTTATATTTGAGCTATTTGGCTTCATTTCAGGCTTTTCAGGTATGCCAGGCAAATTAACCAATCACGGCCTTTATAACAGAAAATATGTTTCCACAGCAACTGTCACACATTCGTTTTCAAACAAACTTGGGTTTAAAGTGTGATCCCTCCTCCTGTGCTTTTTATGAGCTTAACTCTTCTAGTTTAGTACTACGACTACTTCTACTAATCTCTATTCAAAGAAGAAACTGACCTGCATCTAAACAGGTGAAAATTTGCAGGGTTGGAGATTTGAAAATCTCCAGATCGATTGATGTTAGAGGGGATTAAGTGTGCTTGTTTATGTGACATACAGAGAATACTGACATGTAATTGTGGGAATCAGCACACTAATTAAGACCAAATCCTCCAGAGCAAAAATTAAAGAGTTCAGAGATGGTTGTTATGCTGTTTAATTCTTCTCTTTGCAGTAACACGTGTATGTGCAAACGTTATGAACTTCACAAGTCAGAATATGCTGCAGGCTGATGACCTGAATTATATTACGTAAGTGTTCCTGTTATTTTGTCCACCCCCTGTACAATCAGAATCATTCAGTTGATGTTAAAGTGCGTTGCACCTCTCCTGTGTGTGTTTGCAGCGTTGTGCACCTCGAACATCAGCTTCAGTGTTTGACGACACTGAGTCACCAATTATTCTGAAATTATCCTAAAACTGTAACCTGCTTGTGTTTGGACTGAGGCAGGAACACAGAGCACCCAGAGGACCCACGCTGTCAGGAAGAACATGCAAACTGTACGCAGAAAGGCCCGGGAGTAAGAAAACAGAACATTCTTGCCAAACCTCTGAGTCGCCACATTAAAAGGTTTGATCTTCTCACAGTTTTCTTTCCAGAAAGTATCAGAAACATGATTGTGCTGTTAATAGTTAGGTGTTTTTGTCAGGTTCAGATATATTTACAGCTTTTTTTTGGTCATATTTTCAAACACATCTGAACATGTTCTGATTCTTTACTTTCACTTTAACTATTTGGACTAATGACTCTGCACAAAATTCAGGAGGTGACACTCTTAATAACCAACATTAGCTCACGTCTGTAACAACCAAAACTCAAACAGTGCATGTGTAATGGCAATTTTCTTAGCTTTACCTTTAGCTTTTCCGATCTTTTGCCATCATGCACAGGTAGGGAATGAACTTACGCAGACACACAAGATGAATTCCCAGAGAGATAGTAGCTGTTGAGGTTTGTGGTTTATTGCAGGAGAAAAATTGTACAAATAAATTAACATACCGGTTGTTTCTTAACTTGTTTCCAATTCTTTGCTGCTCTGGTGAGAACTGTTAGTGCTCCCCCTGTGCCTCCCACTTCCTGTCACCTATGCCCTCTATATACAACCATGTGCCTCTCATCACTGCCACCCAGTGTCCAAAATACTAATGTAAATATATCTAAACAAAAATAAAATACCATGCCAACAATAAACTTAAATGGCTCCTACAGCATGAATTCTTCTTCAGTAGTCCACGTTACGAGCAAGTCTATATTTGACATCAGTAGGAGTAATGGCACTTTGGTGAGTGTTGACTGTTCATATCAGATTTGGACCAGATCCAGAGCTTCTTCCTCATTATCACAGGATTCACCTCCTGCACATCAACAACATGATAATCTGTGTTACATCAAACGTCTGCAATCTGATCTTAAAATTTGAGATCTGATCTTACTGATCTGACATTGTTGCTACAACACTAGTTGACAATCGTTTTGATTGGTCTGAGGTTTCCATGGTGGGCGGGGCTGAGTGTTACATCATAGAAATCATAAGGTGAGTCAGCTTGACAGTAAGTTCACTCCTCACTAATAAGGGTGATGAAGCAATTCTAAGTAGCCTAAGGTCATAAACAAAGCGAAATGTTGTGGAAGGTGTTTTCACAGGCTCTTTCAAATAAACAGTTAAAATTAGAAATTTGCAAAACCTAAACAACCTTTTTTAATTAATTTACACACAAAGCAGACACAAAGACACCAATGTGCAGAAAAACACACCCAAACAACAACATCCATTATTTTTTAAATGCATTTTTCAATAAAATAATTGTTCAACATTTTATTGCTTGAAATGTATTTACAGTGTTGTTACTAAAGGCAATAATGTCAGTTTACTGCTAAGATTACTGTGGTGTTCTCTCTTTACGTTTAACCTGAACAGCTGGGCCGTTTTACCCTCAGGGAACCTGCTGACATTTAAAAACCTTTGGATAAAATTAATAAAATATTCTCGGTCTCTGCCACAGATGTCCATTACCTGCTGTCACTGTTTTGCCCTTATAAAATCCCTGGGCAACCTTAAGAAGTTTTTTTATCTTAATTCTGGCGTGCCTGTTTCAGGAGCAGATGCAACAACCAGACTCGAGATGGGATGGGGTGCGACTGTTTGAATAGTGAAGCTGGGTCGCGTACTGAGGCCGGGCCTGAATATTCTGTGTATGAACAGAGACAGCGGCAACATGGCACACTGTCTATTTAACGTTCAAGACGTTTCAAGGCGACAGCTGGTGGAGTTGTTTATGACAGCACGTCCTTGTAAGCTGTTTCTAACATTTTGTTGATGGATTATCTCGGCAGAGGAGAAGAGCTCACTAACCCAGAATTTGACACATTTTATGAACAATATGTGAGAGAAATTTTTTGTACATTCAGCTCATGATGAATGGGGACAAAAACATGATGATATGTATTCTGAATGATTTCATATATTCGTGATAGGGTGTTTAATTTGCAACTTTCTTAACTCCTCTCTGCCTCATTGCTGCTCTCATTCAGCAATGATAATTATACCAAATTGAAAGTGTGTGACCTCACCGTCTGTACCATCATGTAGCCTCCTTGAAAGTCAAATGATTAGAGCTGGGCAACGATTAAAATTTCTAATCATGATTAATCGCATTGTTACGCACAAAATTGAATAATGAATTCTAAAGTAATGTATTTCACACTTTAAATTTAAATGTACTGCTGTATACACAAAAGTGCAATAACATGTGGTTTGTAATCACTTTAAACAAATAAGGTGCTTTTCCCCCAGCAGTATTCCCTTTACACAGTAGCAATAAAATAGTTCTTGTAAATCTCAACTTAAACATTAATTTAATCAAATCAAATATCAAACCAAAGCCTTTTGCAGCTGCCAGGGAATTACCTTTTTTACAGCTTGTTGAAACCGTGAAACTGTCGCGGTCGTGCTCGCCTCACGCACACACCCGTCTGCTGCCAAAGTTGAATTGTCTTGAACTTTTTGTACAAGACGCGCAGCACAAATCACTGAAAAGAGAGACTGATCCTCGCTGTTTGTGAGTTTCCACAATCTAAATAGTTATCAGGACATCAGCAGGAGGGAAGTCACATGTCATAGCATCCCCGCAAATTTAAATGCAGGCCTATCAGGTAAAGTTATCAAATCAATAATTTTACTTTAAGTTAAAAAGGCTACGGCTGTGTAGCCCACAGAAGCCGTTGCCGTGGTTACTATCCATAGAGAGCCTGCGCTGTCTCCCTGTCTGTTCACCTGAGACAACCTGCCGAAGCCTCTCTGCTGCTTGTTTGGGAGGGGTATTTGCAGGCTGATCAACATCCCACCTCTCCTGTGAGCCATGGTTTGACTGTAGGCCTGTGTGTATTCAGAACCAGCGAGCAACAGTAATCAGCCACCTGTTAACTGGTTACAACTTATTAGTTATTCATCATTCTCTATTTCAGAGCTGTTCATACTGTTTATATTGTTATATTGTCTTAATTGTATGTTCTGTATACCAAATCCACCTACCTCAAGTACATAACACCTGCTTAATACAGCTGCACTAATGTCAGATCCTTCAAATAAATATTTGAAAAAATGGCAACTAATTGATTAAAGGGCCAGTCCTTCAAAACATAATATGGGACAGAACAAACTTTATTTGGGAACATCTGAGTTTCTTCTGGCTGGGTTCTTTGTTCTCTATTAACTGATTTGTTTTTATTTATTTTACAAATTTAAGAATATTTCTCTTTGTATGTGTTTGTTAGGATTTTCTATAATAGACTTAAATGACTTTGTTTTTTTCTGGAGTGACATGGTTCTTTGTTTGTCTTGTTTTTTCAATCTGTTAAAAGTATCCTGTTGTTCCTGAAAATAAACTGGACTTTATACCAGGTTTGTCTTCATCATCTGACTCTTACATCAGCAAACATCTGTCTGATTCAAACATCATCATGAGTGACAAAATGTTCACTTGTGAACAATTATCATCTTTCAGCTAATGGCTGGTTTATGTTAACACACTTTGCAACTGTTTTGTGTTTTACATTTGTGTCCAGCAGGTGGAGCTCTAACATCAACTAGTAAAGTATATTTGAACCAGCATGTGTAAGTAAAGGTGATACAGGCGAAGGCAAAACTAAATTCAAGATATGTTTATCTTGAGAGTGAAATTTTAAATATTTAACTAAATATTGAATTAAAATATTTAATATAAAAACACCTGAATGTGTGAATAATGACGCAAAACTTATTTACGCTTCACTTTCTTCATCTGCTTATAGTGCAGCAAGAAACGTGTGTAAACCCCACTAAACACTAACTGATTAATAAAGTTCTGCCAGCTTACTATAAATGTTGATGGATGAAGGGACGTTTTTTATTATGAGTCTATTCTGATTCTTTGATGATTGTGAAGTGGATTACAGTGAATCAACAGGCCACTAACAAAGCAGGTCATACACAAACAGACATGGGTAGAAAAACAGATGTTCAGTATTAATGCTTGTTTTACTATCAGTAGTTTATCACCAGAAGGTATGAAAACTATGGCCAGAGGAACATCATGAAAGATGTGGGCTGAGGATCTGTCACTTGTTCTGGTGATCTGGCATCTCGTGTCTGTTCACAAGACAAACCAGACACATTACTAGTTTGATAAAACAGTTGAGAAGCATATTAACGTCCCCACTGGGACAGAGGAAGACGACAACGTGGAGCTTTCTAGAAGCACTTGCGGTGGATGATGGAGGGGCCGGACTCATCGTACTCCTCCTTGCTGATCCACATCTGCTGGAAAGTGGAGAGGGAGCCCAGGATGGAGCCGCCGATCCAGACGGAGTACTTCCTCTCTGGGGGAGCGATGATCTGTAGGTGAGGAAAGAAAAGGGATGAAAAAGGAAGATGTTATGTCTGATAAGAACATTAGCGACAGCATTAGCAGTTCTAGCAGGATTTCCTATTTCAGGATTAGAAAACTGAATGAAATGAAAACTGGAAAGAATGTGCTTGAAAAATGTATAAATGTAAATATGCGAACATTTGATATCAATAAATCAAACACAAGATCAGGAAATTATTAAAAACCATCCTACATCTAAACTCTAAAAGTTACAGTTTAACAAAAAAAAATGAAAAAAATTCAATAGAGGAACGACATTTGAAGATAGAGTAGCCTAACTGATAATGTCACGTTAAACTGAATATTCAGAAGTGTATCCTGAAGGTCTGCAGATCAGAAATCAATCAATGGTCACTAAAACATATAAAGACCAAGTGAGCGGAGAAATATGTTTTATCACAGGTTCTTTTGAACCCTTTCCTGAAAAATGTGATTCAATTTATCCCTCACTGATCTGCTGTAGCCTACCTTGATTTTCATGGTGGGTGGGGCCAGAGCAGACATCTCCTTCTGCATGCGGTCAGCGATGCCGGTTACCATGGTGGTGCCGCCGGACAGCACAGTGTTGTTGTACAGTTCCTTTCGGATGTCCACGTCACACTTCATGATGCTGTTGTAGGTCGTCTCATGGAAGCCACATGACTCCGATCCTGAACACACAAGAGTTAATTTAGTGTCAGATTCAACTGAAATGTTTTTTTCCTAACACATAAGACCATAAATGGCTCTGGAGCAACAAATAACTATGTTGACGCTATGAATGGCAGTGGAGAAAACCTATTGACTTAGGAGAGCTCTGTAAAGTCCTTTTAAAAACACTTTAACGCTCGTTACTCACCGATGAACGAAGGCTGGAAGAGAATCTCGGGGCAGCGGAACCTCTCGTTGCCGATGGTGATGACCTGTCCGTCAGGAAGCTCGTAGGTCTTCTCCAGGGTGGAAGAGGAAGCTGCCGTCTGGATCTCCTGATCGAAGTCCAGAGCCACGTAGCAGAGCTTCTCCTTAATGTTACGCACAACCTCACGCTCAGCTGAGAAAGGGAGTTGAAATGTTTGTTACAGAATGGACAAAAGTAAGATATTCAGAAAGTTGAAAAGCCTCCAGCCGTACAGGAACTTCATTTCTCAGGATACACTTGTTTTTACAATTTGTTTTAGGTCAAACTTGTACCAGTGGTGGTGAATCTGTAGCCTCTCTCAGTGAGGATCCTCATCAGATAATCCGTCAGATCTCTGCCAGCCAGGTCCACACGGAGGACTGCGTGAGGCAGAGAGTAACCCTCGTAGATGGGCACAGTGTGGCTGACACCGTCACCAGAGTCCATCACAATGCCTAAAAGACAAACAGGGCACGATTACAAAAAAGGGACTTTCTGTGGTCATTCTGATCATGGTTTAACATCACGGCTTGGGAACCGGAGGGTCACTGGTTTGAGTCCAGTGTGGACCAGTCATACTGAGGTAGCTGGAGAGGTGCCAGTTCACCCGCTGGGCATTGCTGAAGATGCCCGTAGGCAATGTCCTGTATATAACTGCTTCTCAGGCACTGTACAGCTGCCCACTGCTGATAATTAGGATGGGTTAAAAGCAGAGAATGAATTTCACATGGTTTATACCATGTAAAAAATTATGTCAGTAAAAGTTGATTATTATTATTATTATTATTATTATTATTATTATTATTATTATTATTATTATTATTATTATTACTGTTGTGTAGACAGTGCAGCTCAGATGTTTGTGGTTGATTGACTTCCCACCTGTGGTACGACCGGAGGCATACAGTGCCAGGACGGCCTGGATGCTCAGATACATGGCAGGACAGTTGAATGTCTCAAACATGATCTGGACCAAAGAGAAAGATGACAGGTATAATCACAGAGGCCATGACATCTGAAGACAAAAAACCCTGTAGATTTTTTTCCTCCCTCCTTTACAGGAACCGTATTAAAGGTCCAGTGTGTAATGTTTAGGAGGATTTATTTACAGAAATGCAATATAATATCCATAACTATGTTTTCAGTGGTGTATAAAGACCTTACATAACCGTCACATAACCGTCATAGAACCGTCATGTTAATGACGGCGCAGTGTAGGACTCTAACTGAGGGCCGACACTTTCATGGCTGTGCTTCATTCACTCTAATGCAAAAGGAGCAGTTTTCTAGCTTTCTTCTGACGTATTTTTCCAAGATATGGTCAAATGCTGTTCCTGGGGCACTTGTAACAGTTAAAGTCGTGACCCGGAGAGATTGATTTATTCTCTTTCCAAAACCTAAAATAAATCCAGAAAAATGTGGGCTGTGGGTTGGTCCTAATGTAATGGTAGTTAGCTGACGCTAGCTAACTAACTACTTACTGAATGTAATGTTATAAAGCCCTACTGTTCTGTTTTTTAATGAATGGAGGCCTACCCCGCTTTACAGGAACAGTGTTGATTCTTAATATTGTTGTCTTTTGTGTCAGTCCGGGGATGTGGTGGTTCTCTCTTAATGTGTGATTGGAAGGCTTTAGCTTCTATCTTTCATTTTTTTCACGTCCATTAAAGTCAGTTTGAGTCAGTTTGACAGCCTGAATACAACCTTCACATGTATAAGGCATCTGCAAAACTGTCTGCTTCTTTCTGAGATTGCTTTTTCCAACAAATTTGTCAATTTTTCTCCAGACAGTGGCAGCGCTGTGATAAAAGTCTAACAGCTCCAACAGTTTGTTGGTCTTAGCAACAGTAACTAAGGGAGGCGTGGCTTAGCAAGGGGTCAATTGGTTGCAATGTGCAACCCTCACCACTAGATGCCACTAGAACTTACACACTAAATCTTTTAAACTTGGACTGAATATTCTTGGTCAAAATAAACCCCCCAATTTTGAGCATTTCTTGCAAACACACACCTTTGTAATATTCTCCCTGTTGGCCTTGGGGTTGAGTGGAGCCTCAGTCAGCATGACTGGATGCTCCTCCGGAGCAACACGGAGCTCGTTGTAGAAGGTGTGATGCCAAATCTGCAGCACAGGACAGCTATTAGTTTAATGCCTAATTGTAAAAATGATAAAACTGTCAAAACTAATGTCAAATGTAGCAAGAATAAAAATACATGCTAGACAATTCAAGTCTGGTTGGTGTCAGGTTTTCAACATTTGGATATTTTCAGTGATGAAAAGTAACTAAGTACCTTACTCAAGTTATAATAACAATAATAATAATATTAATCTTTATTTGTATAGCACCTTTCATACATACAATGCATACATACAAAGTGCTTTACATCACGAACACTTCAGTAAAAAAAAAAAAGTAAGTAAATAAATAAATAAAACATACAATACAACAGAACATAGTTCACAAGCACAAAACACATATATTAAAACTGGAAAAGGGTAGAAGCCAGGGCTACATTCTGAAATAATTACAATGTGTGTAATCAGTTGAAAGCAAAAGCATAAAAGTAGGTCTTGAGCTGCTTCTTAAAACTATCAAGAGAGGCTGCTTCTCTTATTTGTAATGGGAGTTTGTTCTAAGCTATTGGTGCATAATAACAGAAAGCTGCTTCACCAAATGTTTTACTGTTCATTCTTGGGACATTAAGTAGACCAGCATCAGAGGACCTGAGACAGCAAAGGTCAGATGGATAAAAAGGTGCTAAACAATGAAGTTCTTTAAAAACAAATAATAAAACTATAAAAACAATTCTAAATGCTACAGGAAGCTAGTGGAGGAAACTAAAACTGGAGTGATGTGTTCTCTCATTCCGGTTTTAGTTTAAACTCTTGCTGTTTGAATTAGTTGTAGCCTATTAATATATTTTTTGGGTATACCAGTAAAAAGTGAATTACAATAATCCAACTGTGAAAAAACATGTAGCATGTAACAACTTTTTGTTACATTTTCTGACCTTGGCAATGTTTCTTAAATGAAAAAATGTAATCTTTGTAACACTGATAAAGAGAGTCAATAAAGACACCCAATTTTTGACAACACTCTTTTCCTGCACAGACAGACATAGCAAGCTATTAGAAATAATTTATTTCTCTGTCTTAAAGCCAACCACAAGAATTTCTGTCTTTTCCTCATTTAGTTTTAGAAAATCATCCAATATGTAATAGAAGGCAGACATTCCCCTAAGGGGTTTTGAGCTTTGGGGTTGTCTGGTGCAACAGATAAATATAGCTGTGTGTCGTCTGCATAACAGTGAAAATTCACTCAATGATTAAGTGCTAACATGTACAGACAAAACAATAAAGGACCAAGAATGGAACCTTGTGGAATACCTGAGAGGATATCGAGATTCTCTGAGACATGGTCAGCAAGACTGACAGAAAAACGTCTGCCAGCCAAATAGGTATGGAACCATGGTAGGGCAGTGCCAGAGATACCAACTCAGTTGTCAAGATGGTCTAAAAAAATATTGTGGCCCACTGTATTAACGGCAGCTGTCAGATGATGTTATGTCCCTTTCTGAAACCAGACTGAAATGTGTATCTTATTCCCATGTAAAAACATATTTAATTGTTTATGCACTACCTTCTCCAGAATCTTGCCCAAAAATGGCAGATTTGAGAGATGACTGTAGTTGCTTAGCACCAAAGGGTCAAAGTGATGCTTCTTCAGTAAGGGCCTGAATAAGGCTGTTTTAAATGAATCAGGAAAAATACCAGAATCTAGGTAGCAATTTACAATGTCCAATACATCATCATGCTCCACTGATACTGCAAAACAAATTAAAGTTACCCCAAGAGGTGTTGAGGGTTTGGCTACTTGGGTTAATAGTATTAATAATTCAAGAGGGGTCCAACTGCAGACTTCCACTGTGGAGTCGCTTCCAGTGCAGACCTCTCACAGGTCGGCTCCACTGTCAGGACAGGAAATAACCATATATAAACTGTTTTTTATGTCTTGTTTTTTTACGTTTCTTGCATGGCCTCCACCCAATACACGTGCACACAATTGAGGTTTTCAATTAGCCAACGTTAATAATTAACATGATGGCAGCGGGACATAAATTATTACGTTCACGCTCATTCACCTTTTCATAACAAACGACAGTTAGAGTTAATCTCTCGTAGATCGTAGTTAAAGCAAGAAGCAAGCTAAGCTTGTAAGCTTGCCTACGTAAAGTGTTAAGTAGGCAATTGATAAGTAATGGGGGGAGGGGAATAACAGGAAGCTACCTAGCTTATTCAGATGCAAGTTGAACCTCTATACAAAACTCCTAGAACACACCAAACTTACTAAAATAAGGTTAACCAAATTAAGCCTACCAGAATTCAAAAATAGATTGTTAAGACCCTGGCTCTCAGGCCGCAACAAAGAAGGAGGATGCAACTCAGGTTTAACAAAGGTTAACATAAATTTATTTAAAGCAACACATAAGGACAACGTGGTAGAGCAGTGTGGAAGGCACAAGCACTGATCCTGGCATCTGGGCAGGCAGGCCCTTAATAGGCTGGGCTCACTGGCCAGGTGCTCCCAATCTCCCTGAATGCCTGCTCAGGGAAACACACAGCCAACTCACAGTACACAGGTCCAATACCTGAGCTCTTGGGGCCATCACATCCCCGAACGTTTGCCTCCCCGGTGTCTCCAAGTGTGTCAAGGCGGCTCTGTAGCGACTGCAGCGGTTGGGCATCAGGGTCCTTTTATCTGGACGATCTTCTGCTGCTGTGATAGTCCCAGGACGAGACGGTGGTGCATCCACCCTGATCTGGTAGCCCACATCTGGCTCTGAATGGGCATGGCAGAGGGACAGGGGAGCCGTCAAAGGGACTACCCTGTCAGCGTAGTGCCTGTCTCACTATCGGTGCTTGTGAGTACGCCGACACCAATGCCGTGGACCGAGGGGGGCAGGGTGGCTCATCTTATAGCTCTGGGCAGGTGGGTTTGGGCTTTTGGCCAGTGAGGCTTTGACTCATCCTGCTTCGACTCTAACCCAACAGCCTTAGAGGGTGAAGCCTAAACAAAATAGAATAGTAGTTACGTACTGTAACTCCAGATTCTATGAATATAGGCGTAGTTCTCAGTGCTGAAGAAAAGGCACTATAGGAGCCGATAGCCAGGTCTCATAGCAGCGCGTGGAGGAGTAAACCCAATAGCCATAGCCTTAGAGTTCATGCATGCTCCACAGTGACCAAGGTGTCACATAAAAATCAACGACTCAAAGCTAAAGACCCACAGTTGTGAGTCCAGAACGAATCATTTCTGCTTCCTGTGCTGGCGCAGCCCATGCAGCTGCTGTCTGACAAGTGAATGTAAGAGTCCAAGACCATTCACACATGAGTAAAAATGAACAAATTACTCACTGAGACTATGTGTTCCTCCCTAGTCATCTGAAAGATTAGTTCAAATGAACGAAACATTCAGTGATCGTCACAACACTACATTCAATGCATTAAGTGATTCTGAGGTGATCACAACTGTGAAACTGCCAAAAGGTTACTAAGGATCAGTAAGTGACACCACGGCCACACACGGACCTGTAAGTGTAACCAGCAGAAGTACTTCCGTGTGACATGACATCACACACCGATCCTTGGGTTCATGTCTGCGACTTTGCTGCATGTAAATGAAGACACGCGATTGAGTTTACTTTCTATTGTGATAGTTATTGTAAAACCTCTTGTGAGAAGGATCAGAGTCCAGCCTGAACAGCTCTTCCTCTTATGAGGAGGAATCTTGATATGTAGTGACAGAAACTTGTTTCCATGAGATGAGGTGAGAGATTTCTCGCTCTCTCTGGCCTATTGCCATGAATGTTTAGATAAGCTGTTGCCAGAAAATAACAATGACTTTAAAAAAACCCTGCATTCTCTCTTACGGCCTGCAGGGGGCGAGTCCGCTGGTTGCAAAAAGAAGTCCGGTTCCATTAGAAAATGAGGCCTATTAGCCTACTTCTCATCTGAATTACTAGCTCAGTAAACACTTTCCTAATGAGTTTATGGTCTCAGTCCCTAGTTTTGTTCATGTAGTAAATTAGGGTCCTATTTAGGGGAAAACAGACCAGAAAGCATTAGATGATTTAGGGCTGGACTACCTTGTGATTGACAAGGTGCTTCCATGGCAACCTGTCAGTCAGGATAGAGGACTACTATTTTCATGACCATTTGTTTTTACACTATTGTGGAACAGCTCTGTGGCTGTATTCTGGTTAAATTGCAAATTTGAGCTCCAGGTGTGTAAACGATTAAATGTTTAGCAGCCTAAGTGTCTTCACCTTCTCCATGTCGTCCCAGTTGGTGATGATGCCGTGCTCGATGGGGTACTTCAGGGTCAGGATGCCTCTCTTGCTCTGGGCCTCATCTCCCACGTAGCTGTCCTTCTGTCCCATCCCCACCATCACACCCTACACACACACACACACACACCTCTACAGTCACATGTTGCACTGCATTTATCTGTGTGTTTTGGAGTCATGAGACGCAGGTGATGTTTATGTTGGTGTTGGAACCTGGTGTCTGGGGCGGCCGACGATGGACGGAAAGACGGCACGGGGGGCTACGTCTCCCGCAAAACCGGCCTTGCACATGCCAGAGCCATTGTCAACAACTAGGGCAGCGATTTCGTCTTCCATTTCTGAAAGGAAACATGAAGTGCTTATTTCTCTATAACAAATCCTTGATAGCCGCACGCTCCTTCCTTGAGGTACTATTGTTTTAAGTAGGTAAGTTATTGCCATTAATGGTGTTGTTGATGATATCATTATCAGCTAATTGTCCTGTCTTTATTTGTTCTTTGTCGACCACCTGTGGGTTTGGAATAGTATTATGGTGACAAACTGGTTGCTCAATATATCAGAAATGTTTAATGTCCTTTACACAAACAGCATCCAGAAAATGTGATTTAAGCATATTAAAAATAAGGATATTGAAAACTGTCAGACATTTAAACAGTTGGATGTGTAATCTGCTGTACTGTCCCAGCTCATCATTGATATTAACACTTCCATTCCAGTGATGCAGCATCTTTGAGTATGAGAGCCTTATTGTTGTTGTAGAAACTTGTCAGCAATATGATATGAGTATGAACTCTTAATGTTCCTGTTCTGTGGTTTCTCTCTTTTTTTCCAATGACACAAAACTGAAACTATCTTTTAAAGAGTTTCTCCCCCTGCAGCCCACGCTGGAATGTCAGGCATGGCACTTCAGTCATCCTACTTGATCAGCTTTACTTGTTTGACATTAGGTCCCTTCGTGTCAGGATATTCCAACGAGGTTCAGCAGAACAATAAACACTTTTGTTTAATAAACTCGGCAGACTGTAGACCGTCTCTCTCTTTAGAAGATTTTCATATTTGTAGTGGACCCTTTTTTAATTAACATGTGAGACCAGTTCAGTTAATCGGATCTCTCCTACTCCTCCCTTTTAACATAGCAGATTTCTTTTTAACTTGAAAAGTAAATTTAATTTTAATATAATTTTAAACTGCTTGTTAAGCTGGTGGAAAATGTTGAGTTAAAATTCTCACACTTGCGAAGATTTTGTCAATTTTATCGATCCCACTAATTAAGTGTTTATGACTCTGATCATTAAACCTCGGTCCTGTGTCAAAACTCAACTGTAGCACTTTGCATTGTGAAATATTTCAGATAAAACAACTAAAAAACAATCAGAAACCACAGCTTGCTCACCTGTGCGGGTGTCAGGTGTATCTGAATGTGTTTCTCTGCCCCAGATGTGCTCAGTGAATGCAGCATCAGGAGCAAAACTACACTGGTTTTATTAGCTGCTGTTGTCTATAAATAGGTGAAGTTCTCTCGCCTGGCACTCTCATTGGCCTATGTGAGCAAGGTCCATAGATAGCATCCTGATTAGCAAGAGAAGGCATATGTCACGAGGGCACACAGGGCAAAAACCTGTTTCAAAACATCCCCTTCAGGTGTTGTCTTAAGCTGTACCGACAGTTAATTGGACCAGTGCCATAGAGGTAGAATGCTTTTTACAAAATCCATAGATTGATAGCCAGATAGTAACTTATTGTTAAAATGTTTGACTTTAGTAGTATTTTAAAAACGGAAAATGGCCTCCTTACAAATCTTAAAGCTGTGTTCACACTTAAAGCGAATCCAGCGTTTTGGGCGGCTTTATTACCTACAAAGGCAATGAAAAGATGCAAAAAAAAAAATTGATTTAGCTTTTTACCTTAGGTTTTGGGATTACAACGTTGAATATCTTCAGTAGAGCTTCTTGGCAGCTAGCTTCCGTGCACATCCGGTTCCACTGCTGTGTCAGTTGGCATCCAGATCTCTGTTGGACTACAACTTCATATTTATATAAAAACCAGACAAAACTGGACATTACTTGGAGAAAAGAAAGCGAGGTGAGTTCAGAAAATGTGTGTCTGTAACTTTTTATTCCAGCTGTCATTGTACTTCACTGTGAACAAGTTACCCAGCACAGCACACCCTGATCGATCCAAACTCCATTCAGAAAACAAAGGTTTAAAAAGTTGTCGTCCTGCTGACTTGCTGACAGACCTGACAAAGCATGAATCCATATGTCTAACAAATTGGCATCATATTGTAGTTATTTCGGCATCAGTTTGATCCGTTTATTGCAATTAAATCACAGCAAAATGTTTTCTTTGTATTCATACAGCTGTAGTATGAAGTAGTTGAAATTTATTGACTTATTGCGTTGTGTGTGAACACTCAGCAGTTGTCCAGTGATAAAGCCTGTGTGAGGAAAGCGTTGCGAAGCACAGCGTAAAACTTTTTTCTGGACCAAATTAAAAATGATTGATTTACAAATATCAACTGAGAGATAGAATATGTTTAAAATATAGAACTGACTGTGCAACTGTTTGTGCACAGTTGAGTTTTTGCATTTGACTGTATAATAGACAGTGGTGGAGGAAGGATTACAAAATTCATCCCATCTTGCTTTCAATTGGCACCAATTAATCTCCAAACTCAGGAACCTTATAAACATGTAGCTAATGAGTAATTACTCTAACTAGTAACAATTCTGACTATTCTAACTAGTAACTATTATTTCCCCTTCTCTCCACAGCATTGCTTCCTCTCCTGTCCAACAACAATAAACACATTAATCAAGATAAACGTTACGTTAACCAGACTTCAGATTTCAAATATGCAACCAATTAGAACCAGCAACATGGTGATCATTTTAATGTGTGCCAATAAAATTTGAGTTTTTTGAAAACTTGTTTTTGAGCAACCCCTGCAAAATGACTCAGAATGTGATCCATTCAATCCATAACATTTGAAAAGTCTAGAAGAGCAGCACGAATTATTATTTCACTTAAGTCACCACAGTGGATGCTACTGCCAACTAGTGTTTCGATGATGTAATGCAGAACGACGCTAACACTAACACAGAAGTATGGCTACATGTGTAGCTTATGTCGTAGGTTACGGCGTACACTCAGCTTAAAAGTATGTCAATTTCCCCAGAACAATATAACAAATGATTATTAAATGTTCAATACATGAATGAATCAGCACTTATTTTGTCTTTGTTTTGAATGTTCTGCCTCAGATGTGTGAAGTGATCCACTGTTTGGCATCAAGTGTTTGTTCTGACCATGAAGAAAAGTTTAAAACCACAATTATACACCTG